>CM052139.1:10443825-10491690 GCA_028454255.1 Halictus ligatus | reverse complement strand
TGTTTACAATAAATGTAGTGTAAACACGGTACAAATTGTTGAATTATTGTGTAATCTTACTTATGTAGTCTTAACACCAATCCCTTGCTATATGTGTCATATTACATCAAATGCTTCAATTTAACATACATATTTCATTAGTTGAATATTAGAATTCTAGGCGTTCGAATACTTTCGTGTATGAGTGTATATCGTCGGCTACAGACGTCGTTATACCGTTAGCCCGCGTCTGATGTGCGACGATCCTGTAAAAGGCCGAGGACAATTCTAGATCCTCGAGGACGATAACCGGATGACGAGCAAAGCCGGGAAGAAGAGAGCATTTGACGAATAGACAAGTCGGTATATACACGACCGTATATACCGACGGAGCCCGTTTTGCTACCGGCCAGAAGGAGATAAGCCTGTTGCCCGTGGTCGTCGTTCGTCTTCCACTCTGCCTTCGCTTTCAAGCGCGTCCCCCCACCCCCGTTCTGCACTTCCTTTTTCCCCTTTTTTTCCTCTTCTCCCAACCGAGGTGGAGCCTTCTGCCTTTTAGTTAACCCCTGCAGAGGACAGACTCACCGAAGAATTCGATCTCCCGACAGGGAGAGAGGAAGGGAAGAGGAGGAGGAGGAGGAGGGGGGGAGGGTTGTTCGTGGTGTTCGATTTAAGTCGACGGAAGTCGATGGAGACTCGACACCGACGAAAACGTCCGGCGAGCCTCGTCCGACGGTGTTTGTTGCTCGCTTTTGCCCAGCCACGTATTTATAATTCAATCCTCTTATCCAAGATTCGACGACACCGACACGCTGCCAGCCCGCTTGAAATCTCAATTTGATTTACGGCGCCGCCAATGAAGGCGCGAGGGGCGCTGAAATCCGCTCGCGGAGTCTCCTTGCAAATTGCTGGCGCGTGTGGGATCGACACTTGTTGTCGAAGAATGGCCGTTGCAACTCCGCAAGCTACGACTACGCGAGCACGCAAACCAAAATCGTAGGAGAGAAGAATGGCGAGAGCAAAAAAAAATTTTTGCAATTATGTTTAAAATACGGCTACAACGTAAGTCAAGGCCGATCGAGCTGAGGAAAGCGATAGGTAGCGGAGAGACTCCCGAAGGAAATTCGCGATCAGGATATGGTAGTCATGTTTGCGCAGCGGAGGCTCGCCGGCGCGCGTTTACTTTTTAATTAAGCCTACCGGCGAAATACAAACGGTCTTTTGCACGCGCCTTTAATGGAAAACGATACACCGGGGATGCGAGGGAAAGAGACACGAGGCTTCGAACTTCGGCCGGCAATTAACTCCAGCCAATAAAGCGGCGGCTTGTTTCGCCGCTCAAATTAATTTCCCCGGCGCGATAGCGACAGCGCCTCCGCCCGGCTACTGATCGATCGCCGGAAAGATCGAGCGGTACTTCGATCGTTTTTGCGTGGGTCCTTTCGCGAATTTAATGAACAACTCGCCGAAAAAGGAAAAAAACCCGAACCACCTCTCTCTCTGTCGGCAACGGGACGAGATACACCGTACTGTGCTGCCAGCTTCTCTATCGTAACAATAATTGCGAGTAATCGTTTAGACAATGACTGGACACATATTCGAGCCTGTGGTTCTTAATAGAATGAGTCGGTAAAACACAAAAAATCTTTTTTAAAATTTACGACGGTGCGGTGAACTTGAAAAATGCTTTATCGGTTGCTCATCGTTTATTCACACTAAATCTGCCGGGCATGAAAGGGGATTTATTTGATTGACTATACAGAGTGGATCGTTGAAGTAACAATACCACTACATCCCCATCATTTATAGATGGATACAAACATTTCTTGAGGCACGGTAACATTATTGTTACATTTAAGATGCGACTGTCAGTATAAGAAAATATTTTTCATATGATTTCTCGTAAGAGAAAATATAATGAAGAGTTGAAAAGGAAGATTAAAATTTCCTCGCAAGAAGGGCCGAGATTTGTTAGGGAAACTTCCTAGGTCCCTTCTGCGGGAAGATCGCACTGAATTCAGGATCGAGATAGAAAAACGCTGCGTTAAACCTGTGCTGGTGCTTCCTCCGATCTGGTATAGTTATCATCGAGACCAAAACGTAGTTTCTCAGATCGATTTCCTCCCATCGATTACCCTCATGAGCAGCAGCAACGGCAGGCGGCCAATTTCATCGTTCGTTTCATTTGATTTGTCGACGAATCGTTTTCCCCCCTTTTTCGCCTGGCGGTACATCCAATCCCTTCGGCGGAGCATGAGCAGAGCATGAGCAGAGGCCGGTTAATGGCGGATCGGGCAGTAACGAGAGCAAATGTAGGACGAGAACGGAAGGTGTAAGGATCGTGTAACTCCCTGTATCCCTCTTCTGCCAGTCGGTTTCCCTTTGCCCCTGAAGAGCGGGCCTCGGCTCCGCGAAGAAATCCCGGGGCCCCGGAACATGTTATACTACTCGCCTCGTTACCGTAGAACAATAATAGAATCCTGGTAGGGGAAAATCGAAACGCCTTCGATCCAGCGGGGCTGCTCCTTTTACGAGCTGCTTTTGATCGAGGCGGCGCGCTGTCCACCGCAAAAAGCAACGAACGAAAATGGGAATCGAAGGCTGAATGTCTCTCCGGCGACGCTGTCGCGCCAATTACGTGACACGCAGTTTAATGAAAGGAGGATCGAGGGCGGTTTTTGAGTTTCAGATTTCGCCAGGACACGATTCTGAACCGTCCGTTAATTAAAATCGGCTCGTGAGTTCTTACCCGATTCGATGTTGTTAGGTTGTTGCAAATGTCCGAAAGCTGATTCTTAAGGTCCTGGCTTCTATTTTCATCGGAACGTGTAATTTTACTTTTGAAGAAATTTTTCTTCGACGTGAACCTTTTTGCAAGTGAAAACGTTATTTCGATCTTTCGTCGCTACCAATTGCACATGAAATAAAATATACATGGAAAAAGTCGGAATATGTGGTTTTGTTGGATCTATTAGCGGGGCTTGAGAGTTACAGTTAGTATAACATACACCAGCGTCAAAAATTGCTGGGGAAGCACAAAAAGTAAGATAATCATCAGTTTTTGACGTCTGAAACTAGCATTTAGGTGATCATCTTCAAAAGAATCGTCAAACGCCTTAACAGGATCGTCATAATTATCAATCAAAAGTCCATAATCACCTTGACGATTATCCGATGAAGGCTCATTAGGGCTAACAGTACACTTTTACACAGTGGTCTCGAGTATCCTAAGTCCTTCACATAAAATCTTTTGACTTCTTTTTTTAAAAGGATAAATACGTCTTCCACGTTGATTGTTAAAATGACGGATCTTCATACCTTGAAAACGAATTTTTTCCAATAGTGTAACAATTTTTGCAATTTGTTTTTAACCCCTTGCCATTTTAATCATTCCCTTAAAAAGAAAAAGGAAAATTGATATTCTATACTTACATTTGCATGAATGGTTTTAAGTATTGATTTTAAAAGAATGGAGTTTTATTTCGACCTGACAGAAAGGAGCAATTTTCCAGACTCGTATTTACGGTATCGGGTTAAACTTTTAAATATTATTTTATAAAATATTGTTCGGTGTAAGCTACGTATGTCCGCGTCGGTAGCTTGTCTACATTTGCATAGACAGGAAAACACGATTCTCGAGATCCGCAAAGAACCTCGACGAACGATCGAAAGGCGCCAATTGGGTTTCGTTAATTTGCAAGGCATTAATGGAGAACAAATTATGCGTGGGCTTCGCTGCGATGCTGCACGTCCAGTACGACTGATCGATGATATCACGGCATTTATTATTCATTACCGTTAAGTCAGTCACTGCTCCGCCGCCATGTAATTAAAGTGATTAATGTGTGGTTTAATTGTCGAATTTGACGCAAGAGACTCTTCCGGCAGTTTCATAAAAATCGACAGACTGTCATTAAGCGGACCGAATTTGTATTAATTATTCAATGATATATCGGTCCGCTTGGTTTATGCTCATTTTTGTCGGCCATATTCCTTGCGGTACGTTCGCAAAATTTATTGGAGTCCGCCGAGGGCACTTTCGTAATTGAATTTTGTATAAGATTTTATGACATTGGAACCTGCATGTTTACAGCGTTCTGCTGCTGGAAGTAATCCACGTTTCAAACTAAACACCGTAATTATTTCATATTTAAGAGCAACGTCAGTTACTGGAAACGACATAATTAATTAGCGACGAATTGCACGTGTAGAGAAGTAAGTAGAACTAATTCACCGATTTCTATTTTGTTCATTTATCCACGGTTAAACTGCATTTTATGAACCCATAAATTATTTGCATAGTATTCGTGACAATAACAATTCATTCGAAGTCCAACTTATCCGTTTACTGAAATAAGCAGATCAGATTCGAGACAAGGCGACCTTTGAATCACGGAAAAGTCTCGCGATTAAAGAAGAGTCCTTTCTCTTCAAGTTCGTTACCTCCTCCGTCCACTTAGCATCCGGCCAAGAGTCCCGGCAATCTGTTCTCCCGAGCATCCTCGTAACAGGAGCACGCAGAATGCAACGCATGCAGCGTGCGTCTACGCGAGCGGTGTCGCTTTGTCGGGGTACGCGCGCACGCAATCAACAGGATCCGATCATGTAGATCCCGATGGATCCTGATCGTGTACACGCACGTGCACGGCGGCTCGCCTACGAGTCCGGTTAATGCCGGCCTCCGTGCCCGGTGAATCCATGAATCCTTGAGAGCTTTCCCATTCGTAGACTCTCGCGCATACATGTTTATTTGATGGATTTGATCGGGGACCCCGGTTCGATTTAAATTGAAAGGGAGACGTGGACCTGCGAGGAATCGCAACGAGAATGGCGAAATTTTACGAGAACCTGGGGGAGCTTCTAAATTTGCTCTCCTCCGAAGATGTCCATGTAAGGGCATCGATCGGAGGAAAAGTAAATCATGGTCACGGATATACATCCCTGGATTACGAATTAATTTTGTCGAGAGAAAAGAAAACTACACTGTGATCGATCACGGTTTCGTTTCTTCTTCCTCGGTGAAAACATTCTCTCCCCCTCCTCTTCGCTGCGATTTATATAATGCCACGGTTAGTTTAACGAGAGCCATTAAACGTCCAAAGCATAGGCCCCCGGTCCGCAGCAAAAGGATCAAGTGGATTTCATTGAGATTCACGAGCAGAGATACAACAAAATCTCGTTTGATTTTATTGGAACAACAGAACAAGTGTTATCTTGATCCATAAATCAGGATCTACTTTGGCGCTTTGATTTTTCTGTGTATCTAGAAGATTATAGGTCACCTCGCCTCGGTGCTGTATAATTTACGACACAAATACACATCGAATTTGCATGATTAAAGGCTTCGGGGGTTTAAACATTTCTGCGCCGATCTAAAGACGAATCGAAGTATAAAATCCATCGCAAAGTAAATGATCTGAGCGAAACCACTGTCGCAAATTAGGGGGACAAACGAGGGAACGTTGAGCAGCAGTGGTTATCCAACAAAGTCGTCATTTTCCAGCCTAGCGATCGTTATCGACGAGTTTACCGACATCGACATGCCATAAAAATGGCGAATCGCGTTCACCGAAAAACCGTAAAATATTTCGACACGGTTTTCTCCCGGATCATCGTCGAACGACCACGTCGACGAGTGAAACCATAATCACCGAGCTGACGGCTTAACACGACCCCCGAACGTCACCCGTGAAATCGGTACGCCGAAAAACTCCGCTCGTTAGCCGCCTCGGAGACGGACCAGGAAAAAGAGACGCTAATCGCCCTTCTCCCCGATACGATTAACCAAAAGAGACGGATGAGAAACGAGATGAGAGCTCAAGGATACAATACAAAAAAGAAAAGGAAAAAAAAGCAACAAATCAATTATAATTTGATGTTAAATATATGGACTGCCGGAAACTGAAAAAGATTAATGTGCTCGGGTATTCGTTCTGTCCCGCGTTCAACGCGCTCTCCTCGCGCTTGCCGCACGGTGTATATTAAAATTATGTTTTCCAGCTTCTTTGGCGCACATAAAAGTGAACACCTGAATCCGTTGTCCAATGAAATTCATTAAGGAATTTTAATGCTAGTTTGATTGGGATCATTACACGCGCCGTTCGCTCTCCGCCGCGCATTCAAGTCACTCGGAATGATTAAAGCCGTGGCTCGATCGATATTGCATTCACGGTTTTATTGAACGCGTTCCGGTCACGCTAACGATCCCAATTTTTTAATGGATAATTTACAAATCGAGCGCTTTAAAGCGGTTCCTATAAGCAAATTGTAAGGAGTCTTTTGGACATACATTGAGTGTAAAAAGTATTCGTATACCTCTTATAGTTCTATAAAACCATATATTTCTTTACGTAGTTGTACATTCTTTTATAAAACAAAAACACAATTACGCTAAACCATAATATAAACCATAATATAAACAATCGGACGTCTTTCAAGTGCATTCTAGTACCTGTACGAATACTTTTTGCGCGCCAATTTAGAGACACTTCTCATACTTTTCAATTTTTCTCGTTAACGTTAAGCTTTTTCAAGTATATTTATATGACAATATGTAGTTAAAATATATAACAATTACAATTATGTTTCGTTTTATAAACTTGTGTGCAATTACATAAAGAAATACATGGTTTTTTAAGCCTACAGGAGGTGTACGAATACTTTTTACACTCACTGTATATTGAGTAAACACTGTATTTGGTTAACGGTTTTTCGAACACGTCCGAGTGACGTACCGATGGTCTCACAGACAAACGCTTAAGAGTCGCAAAAGTCTTTCAAGCGAAACGATCAAAAATAAACCAGCCGCATTAGACGCATTTCACAATCCTTCGCAGGAGACGTCACAGAGGCTGGTCGCGCGTAAGATCCAGCAACGGAAGCGGCCTCGGCAGATATTAAAATACACATTATTCAAATTTCGTCGAGGTGTAGCCGGTCTCGTCGCCGCCACCCGAAAAGAAATAAGCTGGGGCCGAGATAAGAGCTCCTCTGGCTCCGTTCGTGGACGAAAAAGACGAGGAGACTGCGGTGGAAGGAGGAGGAAACGGTCAATTTGGTCGGTCGCGACGATGTCGAGCGTATTTAAAATGTAAATGTCCGCGCGACGCGGTGGTTCTTCCCGGTTTCCCCTCCGAAAAGCCGATCGTGGATGTGCTCCACGTATGCACCGGGGCTTCTTCATTCCGGCGGGCACGCCGGGCTCCTCTTTGCCCTCCTCTCTCGGCTCGGCTTCGCTCGCCGATTCGCGGTAACCGCGGCCAAAAGCACCGAGCCTCCGGAACCGTTCTTCTCTTCGCATCTTATTGAGAACGCGCATAAACGATTCGAGCGCGATCGGGAATGTCGGGGACCGTCGTTTAAATGCGATTCGATCTCGCCAGGGACGAAGGAGGTGGCTTACGAGCCAAAAAAGGCCGCCGCCCGCGTCGCGGCCGCTTCGAAATCCGCCAGCTCCGTAACCATCTACTAATATACTCGGACGAATGTTAATAATGTATGAGGACCGCCTCGGGTCGAGGCGACCACCGTTTTTGAACCCCGTGGTAGAAACGGCCAGAAATGACGCCGACTCGCTGCATTCGGACTCGAGTCTATTTCGTTTTGACGGGAAGGTGCATCGATCGATAACAGAATTTTGTTGGAAAAATATTAAGAACTGTAGCATTACAAGCTACGTTGCATTACTAATATATTATCACGACAAAAATTTTCACCGTCTCGTGGCATTTCCTGATTCGCCATTAGTGATCATTCAGGATGTTTTCGATCGATCGCCTCTTGACAATCTTCCTCGACAACTTGTCCGCGTTTGCTGCCTACCAACTGAACGCGAAAGGCGTTTTTGGAGCGATTACTCGTTGATTGCTGGTATCGAAATGCTCGCCCGTTGTATTACCTGCCGGGTAATAACAGCTCGCGCCGTAACTTGATTGTTAGATTGCAGATCTCCATGCCTTTATGACGCTTGGAAATTTATAGAACACGGGATCGTCTGCGTCGATTACAGCGCCTTTGTTTCTAGCGTAGAGATTCCCCTAGTGGACAAAAGAACACATCCTACGAGGTCTAATAAATGGACTATGGCTGTGCAAATTTGTTACGCGAACGCATCCGCGGCTAGACTTTTCCAAAGTCGACGAAGGTCGTAAATCTCCGTCCGAATTTTCTTCGTCGTCGCGAAACGCCTTGGACCTTATCACTAATTAAAGGGATAGGGCTGATAGATTGTTTTAACGTGAAATCGACTGGTTTTGAGTAACAGGGTATAATTTCAAACTTTAACAAGAAATATTGTACAATGTAAGGTTGCAGAATGGTCGAGGAAAAACGTGAATGGTGGACGCGCGTAATCTTGTCCTTTGCTTATCCCGCCTCTTTTTTCGGTGAGCGCATATTTATATCGATCTTCGTCTTTGCCAGACAACCAATCGGCGTGATCTTGCGTGTTGATTGGTAGCCTGGTTGACAATGAAGTTTTGTCATGAAATTTGCCAGATGGGTGAAGGATGACCTGAGTGTCATACTCATAAACCTTAACTCCGGGTATCTCGGAGTTTCCTCGATTGGTAGGGTCTCCTTTTTTACGATTGGGGGCTGTGAAATGTCCGAAAATTTGCCTAGAGTAAACGGATTGTGTCTATAAACTAATGACCTTTCAATTAAGGCTGGGGCATGCGGCCGCAAGGTTAGCGCCGGTTTTTTCCGTTACAGTGGCTGCGTAACAAAATTCTCATTTTGATCAGAATCGAAGGAAGATTCGTTCTCCGTTTCGTCTTCTGTCCGTCGCTCGTCGTATGTCGCTTCGTATTTCACGAGTTCCCACGTGCCGTCGAGCTTCCTCCCTCCACGAACAACTCGCTAGAAAGTCTTCCGTGGAACAAAGTTGCGCGCCGCGGCTGCGCTGGTCGCCGAAAAACAGCGGAATTCGAGTGTCCACCGCGATCGGTTTTTCCCGCGAGGTCTTCATTGTCCGCGGATCGGTTCCCAGAGGAATAATCTTTGACGCGATTAGTCCGGGAAGTCGAGCACGCATCCGAATTAAGATAAATTTCGCATGTTCCTCGCGTTCCGATCGGGGCGAATCATTACCGAGTCTCCTCGATTTGGTAAGTCGTGCATGCATTCGACCGGCATGCATGCATGCATGGCGTGCTAGCAGAAGAAAGACGGTTCGTTATTCCCGCCGGGAAAGAGGACTACGTGACGGGAGCAAGCCGATGGAGGGAGTAGGAGGAGGAGGAGGAGAACTGCAGGCTTGTTCTTCGGTGAAACGACACCTTCCGGGTGGAGCTTTCGAAAAGTCCGGCGGCCGGGAAAAAAACTTATTAGCGAGTGGCTTCGCGTAAAAGCCGGGGCAATTTTTCGGGGCGCTCTCTCGCCGTTTTTGCCGTTTCTGTCTCACTTTGTAGCGATTCGACACGGCGGAACGGCCGTGCAAGAAACCTTCCCCACCGCCGTGCCGGGACCTTATGCAAGCTACGCAGATTCGAGAGTCGATAGGTGTGTCCCGGGCCGAGTTCGACGCGAGGGCATTCAGCTTCTCGACCGTTGAAAATCGAGACCGGCCCGGCGAACGCTGCGAGTTTCGTGCCTGGACGACGAACGGCATTCGTCTCGCTTCCACGAGCCGAGAATCTTTGCACGAGGAATCGCTGCAACAGCGATGCGCCGCGCCGCGCTGGTTCCGTTCAACTCGCAGCTGCAGTTTACTCCGCCATTTGCGCCGTGTTTTGTTGCGTTCCACGCAGATTATTATTTGCGATGAGTCTATTTCCTCGTACTCCTAGCTGCAGCTGGACCCCGGATACCCATTGACCCCGCGTCCAACTGGCTTTTTGAAATTTCCTTTCAACCCTCAACGCGTCGAGTTGATCAATTTTTCATCAATGCGGATTTTCGTCTTATTGAAAATATTATTTGTCTCGGGTTTCTTACAATTTTTGCAGTTTTTATTTTGCAAGATGCTGGGCTCTAAAGTTAGCCCGGGGCAAGCGGTTTAACGTAAATTGATATAAGGGTGAAAATACAGCGAATCGGTTGGTCGGGAAAATTTTACAGCTGCGATAGAGACGGCATTTTTTTCTGGCTAAAAAGTATCGCTAACGGGTCTCAAGGAGGGCGGTGTATGTGTTCCACCGAAAGTAAGACGCCTGTCGCACGTTTGAAAAGACAAATTATGTTCCCCCGGACCGGTGGACAAGTTCGGCCGTTTAAGACCGACTAATTAAGGCTGCACACGGTGGCTTCTTCGGTGTGGCTTGGCCGAATTTTTCTTTTTTTTTTTTTTAACGCGAATCGACGTTATCCGAGGATGTTACTCCTGCGGCCGATTAACAGATCCGGATAGCTGGGAACGATAATTACGTCGTTTTTACGAGCGACTGGGACATGCAGTTTCGTTTGGTAATGATAACCACTTTCGGCCACTATACGAGCACCGCGATTTTTATGAACGTTTCGCTGGAAAATAGAAACGGAGGTAACCCGGTGTACGCATAAATTCCGAGCACGCTGGTCCGACTGCTTGGCGGACAGTCGTTACGCGTCGCTTTTTAATTTCACGGTTCGTTATTTATGATTGCCCGAGTCAATCTCATTTTTTACTTCTTTCTTTCTTGCCTCGGAACGACTTACTTACTCGCGTTGTTTATTTTCTGTTTCAGGTAAGTCCGATTTTTATGCAACCGCACGGTTTTGGTAGTCGATCAACCGAGAGACCGTGGAACGTGACATTTCGCATGAAAAAGTAAGTCGACGTCCCGTGTAAAATTGCATCATTAGACTGCGGATTTTTATGTAAAATATAAACGTTTTATCTCAATACAGCAATTTCTAGTGGCGCCTTTACAGTCGCCATTCGAGTGCCAAGGGTTAAACGCGATCTACTTATTTTTATCATAGCTACACTATTTCCTTTCAATTGAAGAAAAGTGGGAAATATTCGAAATTTAGATATTGCAAATTTAGTGCATTTATAACAAAGTTAAACGAGTAAAGCACAAAATTGTGAAGACATGGACAGATCAAAATTGTCCTATCAAACTTGTAAGAAGGAAAAAGTCGTTTTTACAATTGGAAAATCTTAATTGTGCATATAGAGCCGCAGTATAATAATTAACAAGATTCTTCAATGCCCGGCCTAGTGCGACGTCATAATGTGTTACAATTAGGTAGCAGAAAAATGAAGTTGCCCACGGGTGGCTCTAGCGGCGTCACAATCAAGTTAGCGATCCGGTCGAGTGCAACAGTTTAATGGCATAAATCTTGGCTCCCGACCCTCCTTATGGTCAGGATGTCCGCCTGATCAGAACCGAAAGCTGTCGTTCGCGGCACGGAACGATTTTAGGACGCCTCGTGGTCGCGCCTCGCTTCAATAAACGAGCGGCAATGAACGCGGGCGTAACAGGCATAATGCTCCTCTTAGGATTCATTATCGCGATTGTGCGAATACGCGTCAGCCCGCTTTCCCATCCGTCGTCTCTCCGGCTCGCAAAAACTTGGCGGCCGATCGTTCGATTTCCCCGGGCCCTCGCTCGGTAACGATCACGCGTGCCCGTCGGTTTCGCTCCCGAAAACCGGAAGCGCACCGGGCCCGATTTACGAATGGCGCGGCGCGACCGGCCGGCTAAATCGGCCCTTTGTATCCTGGAAGCATAAATCAGGCAGGATTCATGCCGCCGAGAAAGAGCATGATCGGGGAGTCCGATCGGTCCCGCGGAGGAACAACGATATTCGATTTCCTTTGCAGATCGTTCTCGCCTCCATCGGTCGCTTCCTCTCGCGTGCAGCCTTCACTTCCTCCGACGTTCTTCTGCACCGATTTTTTTGCCAGACGCGTCCCCCCTCCCCTCCTATCTCTTCTCATCCTTCGCTCGCCGCGACGACCTCATCTGCGGCCAAACAGTTTTCTCGATGGCTACCCTCTCCGGTGCCGATTTCTTACCGATCCGCTTTCCAGACTCCGGTTTTATGGCGTTCAGCGGTGGAACGATTCACTTTGGCGACGCGATCGTCTCCACCAGCCCTTTCTTTCCCTGTCCGGCTACCGTATGCGACCGTACGAGAACGTTATAGTCTTCTTTGTTCTTCGAATTAGCACCGGTAAAAATGCACCGACTGCTCGTTTTGCTACCTTCCCGACCGTACATAGAATGTTGCGACATTAATCACAGAAATGGAGGATGTCGTTGCTGTCGATGGTAAAAAGACGATGGATGTGTCACGAGACTAGTTTTCTGAAATTTTACGACTTCCTGCGGATCATCCGCACTACTCGGTCACGATTCAATGGATCGTATGCGAAGCAGGGCTGTTTCATTGTATTCAATGTCTTCGGGAATTAAACGAATGATAAAATTGTTAATCCTGTAGGATGTAATAGAATTTCCGCACTCGTCTCAAGATTTGAAAACTGAAGCGCTGCGAAAACAGATCCTGTTTCGCGGAATAAAATCGCGTATTCCGCTCTTAAATGTACCAAAAAAAAAAAAGAAATCGTCTTGTGTTTCACGCGAACCTGGAGGACACCTGATGTCCGGCCGCCGTTGCGCCGGTATCCTGATTCTAATCCTTGCGTAATACGTACGCCAGTCCGAGGCCCGCGATGGTTTATAGACCCCATAAAATCGCCTTTAGCCGACGACTTTAATGGTTCACGACTTTTGCATATGCAGATTTCGTGGTCGATAATCCCGCTGCCCCGGCGAGGCGCTCCGAGCCCTCTCGATCGAGTATCCTTTCGGTTTGACTCGGTCAAGAGGAATACGGCATTTCTACGAACCGTCCGTTTCCTATTATTCGAGGATCACGCGGAACGTGTCACGATGAAATTAATATACCGGCTAATTCCAACAAGATAGTTTGTGCCCCGGCTGTTTCGTAAATCCGATTTCATTGTTGCCGCACCGTCGTTGCCGTTTGTCTCTGTCCCTCCGGACCCCTGCGAAGCGGATAAACTACTCCCCGAGAATTAATATTCATATTGTCGTCGAAAACACCGTCTCAATTTGTGCTAAACATCGGCTCGAGCACACGTTCGAAATTCATTCGGTCGATAAAATACACGCGCGTAAAAAAAGCTTTGCATAATTTCGCAGTCTTCAGTCGGACCTCCGGAATTTGTCACGGAAACGTCCCTGAATTCGATTATTCCAATGGCTATTTTCATACGAGACTCTCACGCGTGTAAATTAATTCGGTGCCCCATCTTCGTAAACTTCTTTGCGAACAATTAGACTGCGTCTACTGTAGCCTACAACTAAATTCCACTGTCTCATGAATGCCCAATATGGCGATAGAAAAAGTTGAATTCTAAGTAAGTTTGGATCAACTGTAAAAGCCACAAATTAATTTAAACCCTTGTTTAAAAGAGAAATGTAACTTATTGATTTCAAGCGAGCAGCAAAAATAGGTGAATTAACGGGCTAGAATAATTTGTGCATCTATTTCCACTTAATATATTCAGTTGAATATAGATAAAGCTAGAGGTACAAACGGCTATTTTGTAATTACGAAGTATTTTCAAGTTGAGACTGTCCGGACCGCCTCCTCCGAACCGAAACAAATGTTCCTGGCCGGTCGGTGTCGTTAGTTATTTTTAATTTGATCGCCGAAAAAACGGGGGATAAGATAAGCTTCGAAATCAGTTTCCTCGGGCGAGCAGCATCATTACGAAACCTCGTGTCGCTCGTAGAATTTTCTCGCGGCTTAACGAGCATCCTGGTCGAAAGCTTTCGAGGGTCGGGATGCGACGAAGATCAGGTAGACATTCCTTCCCTATCTTTTCCCGGTAGCCTGATATAGATAGAACTTCACGGAAACGAGCGTTAAGGTGTCCGTCTATTATTCGCTCGCTGCGACCGGTATGTCATTGGCGGCCATTATTCATTTCATCGTGTGCTACTCGATCGATCTCGAGAAGAAAAAAGTCGGCTTATATTTTACTGGATATATACATATATATACATATATATATGTATATGTACATATAGAAAAAATATCCAGTAAAATAATTCCCAGCGTTTAAGTGCAGGCTCGGAGGATGCAACTTCCGGCGAGGATTTTTTTCTCGTCCGTTCGGCGGCCGTAACGAATGCGAAATTCTTTGAAAATAACAGGAAAAGTAAAACGAAGTTTTAATAAGTTTTTCGTTATATGCCCGCGGTCGGTCGCCGCGATGCCGACAGAATTACCTGGCCTTGATTTAAAGGGTTCTTAAAGATACCTAATTACATCCTAAAGCGCCGGAAGTGCATCGTTCTTGGCCGCGTTACACATTATCCGCCTCACCTGGGTCGCCTCCGCGTTTCACCTCGGCATTGAATTACCCCGAGCGATTATTGTGAAACTCGGGTCGGATTGACCAGATTTTCGAACGGTAATTCGCCCGAACTACATTGCCCGTGAACCGTGTGATTAAATATTTCTTAAATAGAATTTACTTTCAATTGTTTTGTTGCCATATTCAACAAAACAATTACTGCTCCCTAAAGAGGGATTTTTGAAATACGGTTCCAACGACGACGGAACTCGATTGCAATAAGGTTATGCGATCGAAACTTTGTCGAGAAACATAGTTGATCGAAAGGCAGAACCGCGGAGAATATTTTCCTGTCGCAAAACAGAAGCAAGGAAGACCGACTGGCTTTCAGAACATTTTTATGGGAGTGTTGGCGAGTCCCTTTCCATAAATTCCTCGCGTCGCGGGAGAGACGTAATCTACGAACAGCCGGTGCCGATTCATCTCCCGACCGATCTCGCTTCCTCGATCAGGAATGATCAACGGCCGGAGATAAACTCGTGAAATCGCATTTCGACGCGCGAACTTTTTACCAATTACGATTTCGACGCGCCTTCGCCGCGAAACTTGTGCAAACACTTTCCTGCCCGTGGCAGCCGATCTCGCAAAAAGGTTCCTGCGCCGCGCACGTTTTTGCTTTTCATCTTGCTTCCTCGCGGTAGCATCCATCAATCGTCGACGCCCTACGATATTTCCATAGTCGGCCGGTGCGTTCGTAAAAATCGGTATTGCGCTACTTTCTCACGGTAATAACATTCGCTCACCTTTGATGCGCCGAAAAATAAAACACAACCGCGAGGCGAATCGGAAAGCACATAAAGAGAAGAAGTAACATGGCTCCGAAAAATTAAAGAAATTCCCTGCGAAATATTTATTATTGGCATAAAGCTGTTTTTATCACTCTGTACCCTACATGCCGATTAACATTGTGTTCGCCGGACGAGAAAGCACGGCTAACATAAAGGAAGCGACACCGCTCCGAAACGGTTAAGAAAAAAGTTTAAAGAAATTCCCCGGTGAAATATTTCAGAAAGACATCAAATAAGTTTCAATCATTACTTTTGTGCCTGCCGGTTAGCTTTCTGCGCGTTCCCAGCCTCGAGGAACTGTCCGATCAGGGTTTCGCGATTTCATTTAACATTGTGAGTTCGCATACTTCCGAGTTCGCAGAAAGTATGCCTGGTCGGGGATGTTCTCGGTAACGATTTCTCGAATGCGGGATGCAAAGAATCTCCCGGCCAATGGTTTCGCGCAGAGGTTACGCTGTTCGCCGGGCATTAAGGTGGAACGCGATCGCGGGACGATCTTAATTTGCCTCCGTTCGGGATCGAAGATTACGTGGCCGCTAACTGTATCGGAACTTGTGCTCGTTAGAGCTCGTGCTTATCGCGATGTTAACCAACAAGTGTGCCGCCGAACCGAATCAAATCTGCACCCCTGAGAATCCTGGTGCTATTGCAATTCTATCGTTACCGAACAGTGGAAGCGATCACTGTAAATCTTCGTTAAAATTGATTTTGACTGATAACCAGACAGCGGATCTGCAAAAGAGAAATGTTCTAATTTCTAATACTTTCAATGAGTCTAAAATAGTAGATATTTCTTGTCATAAACGTATTAAACGCAACAATACTGAACGAAGAATCAAAATCGATGGAAGATTTTATCCTAACTGAAAAAAGTTGGGCAAGTTTTAATTGCTAGAATTGATAAATACAGGATACTACTTAAACTGAAAATCGCCATATAAGTTTACTACTAAAACAGAGAGTGATCCAGAGACTTACCTATTTCTCACGTTAGAGGTTTCATTGCGTTCGTAAAAATATTTATGCGGCTACCTTCGGCTGTACCTTTAAGATCTTAATTGTACCGCGTCTCACCAGTCACGAAATTTTGTGAACGCATAAACGTTCAGCGTTTAATGACAATCAAATTGCAATGGACGCTCGTGTTGGGAACATTTACCAGAGACGGTGATGCCGCTTATACGCGATCTCCGTTGGAAAAATTGTGAAAATTGTCTCGGCCAAGCTACCGAAACAATGCGGTCGATGATTCCCGTGGTAATCGCGTGACAGGCTCGCGCGACGAGCAAGTTAAAGGCACACGTGGACTCGGCACGCCGTAAGTTTGTTCTGACACGAGCAAAACACGATAGATAACGAACGGTCCGCCGAACCGACGCGACGTCTCTTTACGGGGCCACGAGCGCAGACTTTTAATGAGCCACCACGACAGCCGGCCACACCGCGCATAGACGGCTATTCCGGCGTCGATAGGATCTCCGTCCACTGAAAACATTGTGGCCATTGTTGCGAGATACCAGCAGAACGACACATGGTCTCTGCCCGCGCAGATCTCCTTGGATCCGAGTCGCGTCCCGAGCCATAACAATTGCAAGAATAGCCCAAGATCAAGGCCCGGGGAATAAGTTGTACCGAGAAAATTGCCGGGGTTACAAGGGGACGGTTCGCTGCGAGCCAAGAAGCACAAAATGCGCAGGCAAAATGTCTACAGAAAATGATTCTTTGTGCGAGTGGGATAAAATCGTTCCGCGCAAAACTAAGCAAAAGAGAGAATCGTTCCATTCGGTAGAACGTGTTCTGATCTTTCAAACAATGCAATCGTTGCAACAATTTGAATTTTTAGAACGATAGAGGGAAATGTTAAGACTTACAATAACCATTTACTGTATCAATAATATTGACATATAATTTGACAAGAGTGATGACTGGGTACTTCAACGATCTGTAAAATATTTCCTACTAGTTCGTCGTTGTTGTTTGCAGTCTATTTTCCAACGAGATCGTTCGAACAATATTGACATGGTTATCGGTAAGGGTGAAGATGTAAGTAGGCTTTAAAGTAAGAAATGAAAAAAGTATGTCGGTTATAAGGTTAGGCTCGGGTAAAAGGATTCAAAGTTGCGGTACGTAAGCAGGAGAGTTCGAAGCCCGATGTGATTTCGCCGCGGACGAGCATCATCGGAGATCGTTGATAGAGAGTCAAAGTTCCACGGGCCAATAAAAATTCTTCAGCCCTGCCCCGCATTCGAAAGGAATTTCCGAGGCAAGTTCCAGAGGGAACCGATTCCACGGACGAGAATGACGTAGCCAGGAGGTCGAACCGAGCAGAATCGCGAAGCTGTGCACTTTGGTCCGTCCTGACATTGTCTGTAGCGTTATCTGGCTTCTCAAGCGAAGAAGAGAAAGAGAGAGAGAGGGAGAGAGAGAGTGTACTAGCGACGTCCAACGACCCGTCGCCATATCGCGTTTCAACTCCGGTGGCCTTAATCTACCTACCGAAGTATCGTCCCCGAATCATTCGTAAACGTCGTAATCGCATTATGGCATCCAAGTCCACGTTCCCCCCGCTCGCCACCCCCTCGGCACGCCGTTGCATTCTCCCGTTTCGACTCTTACTCGCATTTCACACCCTCGGCTGCGGCTTCGTGCTCATGATTTTCGCGGAAGGCGCCAGGATGTCCGTCAAACTCCCAGATCGTGTCTCGGGACGAGTCTTTCGATAGCACCGTTGCTCCCACAGAATATTTTTTATTTAACACTCTGAGTGTCACGTTGCGTCGAGTACGATAATCACGGTACTCGCCATAATAATGTACAGTAACGTCACGATATACGCGTGTGAAGAATTTACCCCTACTACCGCGGACTGTAGCTCTTAAAGGGCCCTGCTCGACGAGACAATACTAATCCAAAATGAGAATGCTCTTTTATCGCTCATTGTTTTTTCATAAATCTTTTCTCAACACATTCGCGACATTTTTCTGATTAAAACGACACCCAACACGACACACTTTGGATCACATTTGCTTGTTTAAATCACGATACAGTGGAACCTCGATTATCCGAACCGACGTCCTAGGATCCTCGGGTCAATAGATTATAATGAAAATTAATTTTCTGGTTGGGTGAAAGAATTGTGTTGGTCATGCATAGACAAAGTGTTAAAAGATATTTGCAGCCTATATTTGTTATAGTAGTTATAATAGTTATATAATAGTTATATAATAGTTGTATCCGTAGTAGTTGAAAAGGACAATCTTTCAAGTCTTTCACCGTTGAGACGAAGTTTGTGAGGTCCGTTCGCATAGGCGTAGCAAATCGATCCTCCGAGAGCAACACCCCCATGAGAAAATTAATTTTTCGTCTAAATAAAAGTAAGCGGACGATGGAAGGGCACGATAACCGTGGTCGGAGGAGGGAGCGAGAGAGAGATCTTTATCCTTCTCCGGGCAAGGCGAAGTCAAGGGAGAAACCGGTATATAATCGAGCAGTCACCTATGCACCGGTTCCTCTGAACGCGGACGGGGCGCAGTAATGCAGCGTGGTAAGAAAGGTACGTGACCCGCGCGAAAAAAAAAAGAAAAAAGGTGGCGGTGGTGTGCCCACGGCCTTTGGAGGAGGGCCCCGAGGGAGAAAAAGGGCGCTTTTGTCGGCACGTAGCAGCGTTAAACTTTTATCTCGCGCTTCATCCGACTTCACTTCCGCACTATCCGCCTCTGGTCCCCTCCCCCTCCGCATCCCTTGCCGCAGCTATTTCACAGCGAATCATAGATCGCAATCGTATTAGGCTGTTTGTTCTTGCCCGTCATCCGTGCAATTAGGAAAAATGCCGCGGCGAACTCCGTGGACAACGATTCCAGTGACGTCCGGAACTCGTTTGCGTTATCTGAAACAGCCCCTCTTCGGTCCACGCGTCTTACTCCGAGCAGACTTCATTTGGTCCAACTACTGTCGCGAATTTTACCAGTGGCAATAATGCGTTCTTCCAAAAAAATTGTAATTCCTGAGAATTACTCAATAGAGATGTATAGTCGCGTCGGTATTTAAGTTGACGCGGTCGAATTCGCAGTACGCGATGCTGTTCTTTTTTTTCTTTTTTAATAGGGTTTGTACTTGAGTCTTCTGCTTCTGTTTACAGTAAGCATGGGTAGTGCCACAGTCACAGTCAATCGTAGAGTTTCAAAACGAAAGTATCGCGGAAAGTGTAGTGATTATAAATTTCTAAAATTCTTGTCAAATTTTCGCCCGTCGGAAAGTAAGTTGACGCAAACAATTTTTTTATTTTTAATACAAATTCATGACTATAATTACGTATTAATTATAGTAATATAGGTGGCTGTAAAATATTTTTAGCATGTAATATCCCTATTAATAAATTGTTGTTATTTGTAGTATGCATAAGAATGTAGGTAAAAAGCTGTGATAAGTGTCAGTGCAATATTAGTTTCAGTCTTTATCATTCTAATCGAAATAGTCATTTCTTTTTATAACAAAACAGTAATAAAATTAACACATTTTTTCATTTTTGTTAGTCTTTGTTAATATCGAAAACATGTAGGACCTCTGAACTCCGAATTTTGCCATAGATGGAAATAAATTTTCTTGCAATAATTCTATGTATTTGGCAGCAGTAAGTTTTCCATCGATTACTACTAAGTTTCCAACGTGGTTGTTATTAAAACAACCCCATTTCATTATATTGCCACCGCCGTATTTAATAATGGGTATTATTAATTTTTGTTTAAATGTCTGATCTCCTTTTCTCCAAACATATTTCCTTCTTTTATTTGAAATGAATTCAAATTTATATTTATCGCTCCATATTATTGACTCCCAAAACGAAATAGGTTTTTTATAATGCTCCTTTGCAAAATGTAAACGTTTTTGAACATTTACCTTAGAAATATGAGGTCTTTTTCTTGATATCCGTCCATGTAAATTATGTTCACGAATGCGTGATTTAATTTGCGTAATGGATATCGGCAATGACACATTTTCTTTTATTTGTTTTGCACTGATAAAGGGATTTTTTTTACTTCCTTAACAATTTGTCGATCTTGACGAGTAGATGTTTTTCTCTTCCTACCTGTTCTTATCATATTCGTCGAGAAAAAATCAAAGTCAAGAAAAAATTAAAAACTTAAAAACTAAAAACGATGATACTCCTTGTAATACAAAGCTTTTAAATTTTTTCTCTATCCAGACGAAAAGGAAGTTATGTATATTTACCGAATTCGTCTTGAAATCCTCTAACAGATAAGCGTAAAAAATTATATTATTTAAAATAAAAAAAAAGTTTTTGTTTATTTGCAAAAAATTGAAGATGACCTTGAAAAAACATTAAACCTCTTGAAACCATGCGAAAGCTGATAAAAACATTTTCGATCTAACTACCTAATAGCAGAGTAATCTCTACTGATCACGATTCGTGATTCACTCTGTATGTCCCAAATATCTGGCCGATAAAAGTCTCAGCGCTATCCCCGCTGCCGCGAAGTATACCCCGAGCCCCGAGAGGCCTCTAGAGCTTCACTGTCCTTTTCTACGTTCGGCTTGAATCAAAGAGTGGTATCTCCTCGACCGTATATGTCTCTGGGTAGACCTGTATTGTGGACATACATACAATACATGAAAATTTAAAGTGTGCGTTTTGTGGACGATACCGTGAATATCGTAGAGTACCAGCATTTATCGTCCAGTTCGAGAAAGATGAAACGAAGAAGCTCGGAAGTCTTACGAAATAACGGAGTCGAGTGTGCATCGAGAAGCGATTTAAAACGCCAACAAAAGCGCCGGAGAGTCCTCGGCCTGGTGGAAGATAAACCGGTCAGCCCTCCGATTATTCTCATTACGCGTCGTTAAAGGTTTTCTCGTCGAACGGTACTCCGGCATCATGAGATCGGTTTTTCAGCGGCGCGAGGAATATCAAATTAATTCGATTGCTGTTTAAAGCGTTCCGGTTCGCAAGAACCTTCGCGGCTAATTCCCGTGAACTTCGACTTTCGAAATTCCGGGCTGGGATCGGTATCGTATCATCTCCGCGTCGGGGCCTGCGTTAACGAAAAACTCGTAAAGCTCTCGAAAAGATCGATACGATCGATCGGTCGGCGGATTACACACGGAGATGGAAAGAGAGAGAAAAAAGGGAGGGAAAGAGAGGAGGAGAGCGTTTCAGACTCTGTGGAGCACGCGCGAACGCGGTCAGCACGAAACGGTTTTAGTTCCTGCGCTCGTCGGTTGCACCGCGCGGCACTTCCTCCTTCGTGTCTTTCATCGTTCATATCCTCCTTTTTGCTGACCGGCGACCGCCAGGATACTTGCACTCGCGCGGACTCGCAAGATCGTATCATCCGGTTCGCTTGGATTCCGCGCTTAGCAGCGATCCACTGCCGGATCGTTTATGGGGTTTTGACGGGTGTCGAGATCGCCGGCGCTGCACCGAGATCATCGCCGATTCGACGATCGATAGCCCTAGAACACGATCCCGGTCTGCACAGTCCGCCATCGTCTCGAACAGCCGAACGGTTTTGGCGCAGTCGATCGCGCAATGTTGTCCCTACAACTTCTTCGCTCATGGATTCACTGAAGGCATTACAATTATTCTGTAATTATTCTGTAATTCTGAAGCATTTACAATTATTCCGTGTTTGTGCAGTATCAAATTGCAGAACTGCAGGATCATGCTCCTACGTATAACATTGTACGTAGCACACGTTAAGACGAAAATTGGCATACGGATACTCAAGGACTTCTAGCAATGAAACAAAACATTAATTCTAGCATCAGTACTCAACGCTTTCTACCAGAGTGTTTACAAATAAAAAATGTTAAAATACAGTTAAAAGTTACCATAATATGGGTACAAATTTTTACAGTAATAAATGTAAAAGTCTTCTCAGATAATAATTCAACGCCCAAGCCATATATATATATAAAGATATATATATAAATAAAGATATATATAAAGATATATATATACATCAGAATACTTTATAAACAAATAATAAATCAATCGGTAAAATCAATAGTAAATTTTGTACTTTTCTTTCGACTGTCTCGTTAAAAGGTAAAACATTTTGCTTGTTAAGAGTTCAAGTATTCTTGTCTTTCGTTGATGTCATCTTTTTGACATCTACTTAGTAACAACTAAATACCAAACCGTCGCTTTTTATGCAAAATAAAAATCGTCTGCATCAACTGCGAGAAGCTATATAGACCATTTGCATCTTTTCTTAATAATTGAAACGACCTGAAAATAATCCATTAGTATTTTTAAATGTCCTTATTATTTTATATTCCACATTTTCATGTAAAATAAAAATTGCATAGATTGCAAATCACGGGGGGTTCATAGACATTTTTCTCTTTTTCTAACAATTTTAATTAGCTGGGAGTAATACAGTAAGATTTTTGGATTCCCTAAATGTTCTCACGGTTTTGTGTTTCGACTACTAATTTTTTGCCTAAATGCATGATGTCCACATTACATACAAAATCACAGCTTGGTAAAATCGTTCCCCGCTGAAAGTCTCTGTTGATCTTAACTTGCCCAGCGTGGTTGGTAACTGGTGGTACAAGCGGAAGGGGTGATTCTACGTGAAAAACGAAGTCGGAAATATAGAATAATAGATTAGAGGAATTGAGGGGAATACGGTTACCCTCTCTCTGCTAGCATCAGGTATAGTCACGTGACATTGCGACGAGTGCAGGACAGAGACGACCCGGAATAACCCGGGTATTGACACGGGTTAGGAGATTATCTGGTGTCGTCACGACAGGGTCCGTTTTCTTTATTTTTTGGAGGGTAAAGAATTTTCGCATGCGAAAAACGCACGAGGAACGAATGCGTCCGGATTGTAGGCAAGAGCGAAAGGAAGGAGAAACGGAGACCCGTGGAGCAGCTCGTGGTTTTCAGCTCGTGATGTCCCGAGGCTACCGCGGCTAAACACGCCCATACCGGTCACCGGCGAAGCTCCTCTACCCAACGGAATTATTCGCTGAATTTATTTACTCCCCCGTGACCCCGAGAAAACTAGCTACGAAGGGCCGCCAGTTACCCGGGAACCGGTCGAACGTATCGACTACGCTCGAAATTGATACCCCGCTCGCGGGGAAACGTGGATTTTCGTGATGAACGCGATCCCGCAATATTTCTCGCGGTCCGTCCACGGCGGAGCCGAGATTAAGGCCCCCGGGGGCCCCGCAGATCTGAACTTGAGAACGTCTCTTAACGCGGTGAACGATTCCAAAAGTTTACGCTTTAATCGCCGGTGTTATAAATCGCGCGAATCTGTGACCCTCACGGAAATTGAACTTCTTTGGGACTGGCTTTCCAGTCTGAAATTGGACACGTAAATGTACGCGAATGAATTTTTACAGAGTTTCAGAAAGGCTCCGGAAGATGGCACCGCTCAAGAATTAAATTTCATAAGTTTATTTAAACAAACTCCGACCATATCTGGATGCTGGGAATTTTCAATTAATGACGGTCGTCAGTTATGCCCGGAATTTGTTCATGTTCCTTCGCGTTTAATGAGCAATATACATACGTTGATAATCCACATCTGCAGCGGTGCACTAAATATCAATAAAATACGTAGTTTTGATATATACACCATTTTCATGTAAAGGAGGTGAAACTACATGTACTGCGATATTGATAGTAAATTTTACCTCGCGTCGAAATCACCGAATCTGTATCGGGTTGTATCATAAGGCTTCTTTATGGTGTCATTATATATTATATAATAAGCCCATTTTATATATTAAGAGGTCATAACCGGTGAAATAATTGGATGAATTCCTGGCTGAAAATAAATGATCTTTTTGGAAATCAAAAAGCAGCACAGATCAAACCAGGACAAACGTGAACACTCATCCTTTATTAACTTTTCCGGCGTGATTTTGCTTTCTGTTAAACATACGTCGTGGACACATTGCGGATCTTTAAAATAACAGAATTATTTAAGGATATAGATGTATTGTCTGCACTGTTAAAAATATTAAAGAAAGACCGAACGTTCGACTTGATTCTTATAGGTTGCAGTTAATAAATAAAATATTTAAAATCCGCGGTTTAATCGTCTACACGGTTCACGGTTCATTCTTTTTTTTTTGCAGTAAAATTATGTAAATTTCAAATTGTTGGGAGTGGTTAGGTATAATTGCTGTTAGCATTTCCTCGTTCCAGTTACCGGACGGCTAACGTGTCCATGAAGGAGTCACTCCGGCTCGTCTGTAAAGTTAATTAACGCGTCTTCACGCTCGAGAACCCCGCGAAGGTTCATCTTTCCACGCCTAACAAGCATTCGATGGCCGTTTAACCCGCGAACGGGGATCACAGAGCACGGCGGAACGATCATTTCCATCGTGTGGCACGCTCTTGCGGTAAATTCATCGGGGGGCGACTTTCGATCCTGTTCTACCGTTTCTCTCGGCGTAGCGAGAGGTATGAAACCGTATGAAAAGAACGAAAAAGGATCGGATCGATCGCGATAGGGCCCCGGCCGATTCCCCGGATTCCTCTACAGCGCGGGGAAAAAAGCCGCGGGTCCCTTTGGGGGCCGACGTTGAATAATTTTAACGAGCCACCACCGGGCCCTTCCCGATTGGCCGAGATTCGACTTCATAACTTTAATTGGCAGCCGAATATTTGCATGCGGACCCCGTCGACGACCCTCCTCCGTATTCTCATTTTTCTCTATCTCGATCGGGGGCCTCCACGGCGACCGTTTCCTCCTTTCTCGACTTATCGACTTCGCTGCGAACCATAATTTATGAACCGTCGTTCCACACAGTCGGGATAAGTTAACATTTAGATGCCAGTTGAACGATCCACTTACCATCGGTTCATGGCGTACAGTAGCGTTTTATCAAATAACTGAAACGTAACGAAATGATTCAACCCAGAAAGCGAACCAGTCCCACGAAATGAAGAACGTGTAAACTGCTGAACGAGCACAGGCCGTAAAAACTGTTCAAAACTAAATCACTCTGACGGATAAAAGAAGCTGCACGTATTATTTGCCGGATTTATAATTTTATGTATCATCAAAAAATATTTCCTTTTATTTTCAGTTTATTTAGCGAGGTCGTCAGCGACCACGTGGTTTACACGTGTGGGTCCAATACTTGGGGGAATATCATCTACACGTTCAGAAAATTTTTTCCACATTTTTTGCTGCGCAAAGTTTGCTTACGTAATCAACGACTTATGCATACGGGTCCATTATTCAGACATCGACGAAATTCGGCATGATTTACCGACATCGTGGTGTATTAACAGCCTAATCGCATACAATGAGATACACGATGATCCTCGAGCGCGATTGTAGGATCAGAATGACGCAGATTTCGGACGTACCATGATTTTCTTTTTTACGGCTCTCATTGTAATGGTAATCCCCTGGCCTGCACGAAATGCATTTTCTTCGAACAGCTGTCCGAGGATCGGCCAATGCTCTTTCTATCTCGCCCTCTCTCTCTCTCTCTCTCTCTCTCTCTCTCTCTCTCTCTTTTTCTCACTCACTCACCAAGTGCAGTCGAATGGATACTTTGGGTCAAGCGGGCCCCGCAAAGAAGGGAAGGAAGAGAGAGTCTGTTGTGCAAAAGGAAGAGACCAACTGTCAAAAATCCCACGAGGAATCTCACAACAATATTTGCTCGTTCTTGCCAACTGAAAAGAAGAAGGGAAACCATGATAGCAATAAAAGAACTTTTGATTAGAACACGATTTTCATATTTCTATCACGACAGTCTAATAGACTTCGGGTTTTATTGATTTAACGCTAGAACTACTGGTTCCTAATTTTTTCTTTTACAATCACTGAAATTTTAAACATGTGTTATTAATATTACTATAAAAGTTGTATGAAGTCTGAATGGGCACAGTCTTGTCACAGTTACAAAGCAATATACGTTAGTCGCATTTATTGCTCGGTGGTTCTAGCGTTAAGACAACATTTAGTAGAATAAAATTTAAAGTGCCGAGAAGACAAACAATCGGAGCACACATTGTTTTCAATCCAATAAAATTATTAAAGAAAGAAAGAAGTTTCGCCAATTCGAAATCGAATAAAGCAACTTGATCTTTGGACGAAGATCATAGGTTTCCGGTAAACGGTCAGTCAAGATATCGCCGTAGGTCCGATCGAATATTGAAAAAACGGATTTCAGTCAAGAAACGATAGTTCTCGAGGTACGTACTCGATCGGATCGATCGTGTTCGAGGCACCGAGAGCCGAGGGTACTCGTTTCGCAGTCCGGCTATCGCGGATCGTGCGCCCCCGGGGGTGTCATGATAATTTTACAGAGACAATGGGCCACTTTCTTATTCGCTGCTCCCTCGGAATCGAAGATCATTACACGTTGCCTCGATCGCGCAACGATCACGAATTAAATTTGAATCCAGGTAGAATTTCCTCCGTTCCCTGCTTCTTGTGCTATCCCCTTCGATGATTCAATGTTTATTCCGTTCTTACGTCACCGTCGACGATCACGGAAATGTGAACGGATTACTCGCGAAATACCCAACAGGAGTGGACGTACCAAATTTCGTGCGGTCATTCATCATTTAAAACAGAATTTGACATTTGTCGAACCGTGTATTTTAATCGGTATTCAAATCTCCAATTGATTTCGCGACAGAATCGATATTCCTCTGATCGCGTGTTCGCCTGCATCAGCATTCTAACGCCGGAATAAAAACTGTATCATCTCGGAATCGGAGATCAAAAGGGCCTTCGGGGAACGTTAAGGGGGCCGGCAGGCATTTGGCCTTGACTGTCTGGCTATGTTACGCTGTGCCTTTTTTTCTAGACATTTTACGTCTTAAATAAGTAGGTAATCAATTTAAAATGCATACCACAGTGTTTGTACATGTCTTTACTACGTCTGTCCAGAGCCTTTTTTTCGATATGAACACTAAATCTCTCGAAATTAAGAGAATATCTCTGCGGCAGCCATCTTGTGACGTCATCCTTGCTTCAGAAAGCGAGATTTCTTCCGAATATTACAAATTACTCGACGATGAGACCCAGATTGGACTTTTAGGAAACACAAGTGACCATTTTTAAACTGGTCATTGCAATATTGAAGCGTCAATTTGTCAAGATTTTGACCCTTGCAAGTTCATATAGGTATATGGATTTCATGTATGTGTGTCGTTACACCCAGTCGACCTGCCGGTCCCCTTAAGAGTCATCGAGCTGTGGCCGAACGATCGCGGCGAAAGTGACACGCGAGCGTAAAGATGTCCAATCGAAATACTTGCAGCGCACTGTGTTAATCGGAAGCTGCCCCGGAGGGATCTCAAATCTGGACGATAGTCGCGCGGTGGCATCGATACGACATACGCCATTCCCACGACGCGAACGGGACTCGCGATATAAGGCGAACGGCGGCCGCGAAACGAGGGAAAGGAAGCGCCTTAAAATTCCGACTAACGAAGTCAGCGACGAACCCGGGGTGTGTATCCGCGCTAATGAGAAGAAGTGCGACCATTCGATCCGGCCGGGGAAAAAAAACCAGACCCTCGTTACCGTCAGACTAATTACCTTTTACGTTTCTTTCGCCACTACCTCATTTTCTCGTCATCTTTGTCGGACAGCCACCATTCCTGGACTTATTCGGGACCCGGCACCCGGGTCCCGGGCCCTTTCTTGCCCGGCCCCGCATATTATCAACCTCTCGGGAGAGAAGTCGAACCGGGAGGCAATTAATTGATACGTCGACCCTGTGTATCGTGCGGTGTCGTTACCGCGAAACGAGCCGATTACAAGCGGATTCTGCACGACCTGCTTAATGCTCGCCGCGAAATCGTACGATCTCTGTCGATCGGTGAAACGGGGCTGGATCGTTTCGGACCAGTGTCCATGTTTAGCTGCTGGTGGGCTCTGCCTGCTAGCAGGTGCTGCCCGAAAGATGCAATTTATGTGTTCGATATGAAATTGGACTTTTTTAAAGCCCGAGCCCGGTAGTCGGACTTGTGTCTTCGGGCCGGAGCTGCGAGGATTCGGAGAGGACTCCGTGCGAATCTCGATTGGACCCGGGTCCTTTTTAGGGTCCTCTAGCGATAGACGTCCGAGATAGCGAAAGCGAGAAATCAGAAATTCCTCCGTTATTTGTTGATGTACTCTCCGGATATTTTCCTTTTGGTTCCTCGTTTTGTTAAAAAAGTTGCTGAGACACTTCAAAGTCGAAGCTGCAAAATCCAATCGTTCGAAAGAAATTAAAGGAACTTCACTGGACATACAGCAAGGAGCATAACTGAACCAATAACCATAACTTTTGTGTAAATTATTATCTATTACTAGTTCTGGTTTACTAAAAAGACGGCTTCGGGATTCATAGATTCAATCACAGATTTGTCTGATAGAATTTAAGTACAGTAGGAACAAATATCTCCGGAGTATTGTAAAAAATTAGTAGAAAGTATGCCAAAGCGAATTAGCGCAGTTTCACAAACAAAAGGGCTGTGGACGAAATATAAAAAATAAATAATATATTAAATAATGCCAAGTATTGAACGTGGTGCAAAACCGAGTCAATCTATTTTTTTTTTGTCATTGCTAAACGAGGAGACATTAGTTATTGAAACAAATTTCTTCAGTTACTTCTAACTATGATACAAATAATTACAATATTTATTTTTTGTTATTCTTCTATATTCCCAGCAATAAATAATGATTTACACGAAAGTAGTGGTTGTTGGTTCAGTTATGCTCCTTACTGTATATCGAGTGAACGTTCTATCTCTGAGTGATCGAAGCTGGATCGATCAAAGGCGGGCGGACGTTGACAAATAGACAACGCTGCAGAGCCGAGGTGATAAGAAAAGCTGGAAATCCGCCGGAAAAACCGTGAAACCCGTGCAAGACTTGGGCCAGGTCCGCGTCGTGAGTCTCACGGTTGCCCGATGCCGGAGATTAGTCACGACTTAGGGAACGGAAAGTAAATCAGGCCCTCGCCCGTTGACATGTTTAGCCAGGTCCAGGATTCTCCTGGGGCCTCTGATGCTCTCCGTGGGCCTCGCTGACGATGATGGCGATGCCGATAGCGATGCTTATGCCGCCGGTAATGGTGATCTCAGCCGGTTGCCGGCGACGATGGCGGCGGTGCCGGTGGTTCCTCGCGTTGCCCCCGTGATAAATCACCGGCTCTACCGTCGTCACAATCCCGCGGCCATTAATCTCGATAATTGAATCAATATCTGTGATATCTCCTTGTGTATCCGGGCCGGCCTCATGGTAATTAGCCGGCCCCGTCATAAATCATGCCATCCGGGGGTCGAAGTGCGCCGCGGAGGAGTAAGGGGAGGGCCACCGCCTCTTTTCGGCCCCGTGTGTAACCACGGTGGTGGAACCACGACTTATTCCGCGTTATGGGAATAAATCGGCTTACAAACCTGATGGTCAACTCCTTGCACTGTTCGTTCGTGCAAATGGCGTACCCGTAACATTCGCGGGGAACAGTTTCTTGCACACTAGGCTGCTTTATTGTAGACCTTTTTCAAAGCTGTAGAAGGTAGTCGATGAATCTTTATTGTCACAAATGAACTGTACATTTCCCGACAATGAGAGTACACAAGCTTTAAATGGTACGAGGTTTCCATTCGTTCTTGCGCATATCAGTCAATATTCTCCCTCTCCTCGTTTGTTTTTGTCTCGAACCCTTCGCTAGACTCTGGATCGGATCAGGTTCGTCTCGAAGCCATCGCCGGGCAGCACCGGTTCATCGAGAGAAGCACGGTGATTCATAATAAACCGCTCAATGCCAGCAGAGTTCACTGTTTTATCGAGCACGTATAGGAATCCGCCGACGTCTCGGGCCAACGTGGGTCACGTCGGCTTAATCAACCGATCATTATCACGGGTTTGTGCTATAATGACTGAAAGAGCCGGCGTTGTCCGCGCTTTATCGCGAACAACGGTTCAAGGCGTGGCCGTCCGCCAGCTGCGACTTCCATTATTCGAGGAATCGATTAATTAACGGTCACCCGCTAATGATCGACAATCGCGCTTGTGGATTTTGCGCGCACGCGAGTTCCTGAAACCGTGGCCGGCGATAAGTCCCGTCATTCAAACTGTTCCACAGATTATAATGAACTATCTCGCGTGCTGTCTCGGTAATGACTACGGAGCGAGTTGTCTCGAGGTAGATTCTTATTTTATATTCAGACTTTTCTTCTGAACTGGTGATTTCAAAACGGAAACTTCTTCTCTGATTTCTGCCACCGGAATAAGTTTCGCATAAACTGGAACCACGTCATCCAATTTCGATCGTGAAATTGCATAATTTAATCAATTTCTGTGTTCGAGTCGTCGGATGAGATTCCGACCACCGCCATAACGGCGGGACAAGTGCGTTCCGATGAAACATACGACCGATTGGCCCAGTATTCGGTGGATTTTTGCGAAGCTCGGCGCAACTGTAAATTCGCCGATGGATTTATCAGGCTTCTCGGCCGGCTGACTAATTGACGGGACAAGATACGCGACTCGCCGCACGGTCGCTTCTTCACGTCCTCGTTATCTGCTCGCGAAGGAAATCGTTTCCCCCGAAGGGGCCGATCCTCTCGAAAGTGCGCCCGGGACCGATTGTGAAACAAGCCGCCGTCTTAATGAGCCAATTATTTAATTGCTCCCGCGCTCTTTCCCCCCTCCCCGTTTCTCTCTGGTGCCCGTCCTCGCGCCCGCCCTTGCCCTCGCCCTCGCCGAACACGAAGCCGTCGTGTTTCTCGAAAAAGTCAACGATCCTCTCCGAAATTGTTTCGTCGCGTTACCCGGGGCCCGTCTCCCGTAGCATCTCCATCGAGATTACTGGCCCAGCGGAGGAGCTAATCGAAATTCCAGGCTGCCCCCGCCACCGTCCGAACTCGACCGGCGAGTTTCTTCGAGAAAAACGGCGGACACCCTTGTTCGCTAATTACGCCGAGACGCGGAAGTCGAGAAAACGAGGATTTTATTTCTCCGTTTCGACATTAAATTATACTAGCCCGTCGGGCGTGTACTAGGAGCACAATCGCGGAGTAATAAAATCGTGACGGTCCTTTTTCCGACATCAACGAAATGAAATATCACGTCGTAAACCAATTTACGGAATATTTTCCAGCCAACTGTAATACGCAGTTGCGTTAATTTTTTCACGAGAGAAATTAAAAGAGCCTATAAACGCTGGGATTTCATTTGCCAGATAAACTGCAGTGATGCGATAGAATTCGCACAACTTTATATGGCAAACTTGGAAACATTATTCTCGGTGTTTAACAGTGGCGCTACTGTTTTAGCAATTCTTTCACTTAGAAAGACGTGCTCTGTGTAAAACAGTTAGTGCGCCTTGCATCAGCGACGGATTCTGGCTTGATCGCTGTACGACTTCGTTCAATCGTTTCTTTCAGTATTCATGCCTCCTCACAGATGCCATTTTTAAAAAGCTATTCCGCAATACTTACAATACACGGACCACCCAATGGGAGGGTTTCCGCAGTTGAATGTCAAAACACCTCGATCATCTTCTATATTCCACTTGCTTTGCATAATCGCACGTCTGCATGTCCGAACGACTTTTTAATCAATCATGGACAACCTGATCCTATTACAGGAATGACTCCGTGTTATAGGTCCTGTATGCAAAACAGAATTTTTTAGCGTTCCGTATTTCGTTTGTAAACGATTTTAATATATATTAACCTGGAAGGACAAACGATAATTAAATACCACCCTGTATTTTTCCTTTATCTTTCGAACATTTTTTAAAACCAGTACGTCGCTTGCGATACAATACACCGTCCAGTAAATGAGATCATAAACGAAATTTAACAGCTCAAAATATATTTCCACGTCATGGTACCTGTGTGAGGTTATAATTCCTGTCGTAAGCGCGCGCGTGGGGTAAGAATATTATTCATCAACGGAATAGAAGCAGCGCGATGAGGACCTGGATGATGCGGAGGATCTGGATGAACTCATCAAGGACACGGTTCGGTAGAATCTCAATTAAGGCTAAATTGCCCCCACGCGGGGAGAAAATAGAGTGCGAACGGGCCTGCATACTGAGCGAACCGCGGACGGTGTAGAACTGCGGAGGAGGATGAAGGAAGAGGAACATGGAAGAAGGCTCTTCGAGTTCACTCCGCAAATGGAAGTCGAAGACCCCGACTGCAAAACGGCATTCCAAACCGTGCTTGATTGGTTTTGGCTACGTTGCGCCGTATTTCTGGGGGTCAGGTCAGAGGCCTGCCTCTTACGTGACTCTTTCTCCAGGCTGAACATGTCGGTCGGTTACGCTAGCACTAGCCTAATGTAGGACATTGTCCCTCCTCGTTACCACTTGGACCTTCCACCCACCGCAGCCATTAAAATCCTCGCTTTGTTCATCAAAAGAGACTCTTACAAATCTTATTTATCAAACAAGTTACCACATTTACACAGTTTATCGAACAAGCGAATGAGCTTCACGATAGCTAACTATTTAATTTTGTTTCTGTGCCTGTCGCAACCCTCATGAAGTCATGAACGAAACACAATGTTGTCTTGTAGATATTATCCTTGAATCTCTCGTGCAATTATTTTTGAGCAGCTTTCCATGCGTTCAAGCCGTCTCGACACGAAACACAATTCGGTTGACGTGATAATAACACTCCACAACAACTCGAAGAGCAAGTGCGCTTCTTCGTCGATCGTCGAACGTAGCCGATTGTATTCGTTGCCGGTTTTACAAAATACTTTACGCTTCACCGATTACCGTTGAGGAGGATAATAACCGGTAATTTCTTAATAAAGTCCAGATTATTTTCATTTCACTGCGGCCGCCGGCAATTTATTGATCGATCAGGCGACTTTGTGTCGGTCGTTACTTTAAGCAAATTAGAATCGCATGAAAGGTGTTGCGTTCTTCAGGGGATCGGAATGGCCCGTCAAATATTCTCTCTTTTCCCAGAGAGAGACAGAGAGGGAGAGAGAATATTAACACTACGGGGCTTATGTTTATAAATTGCCTTGGCGAGAGTCATTGTCATCGGCGCTGCGACACCTGAGACCGTTTCACGCGGCGCTTTACGGACGCGCGCGTGATTGGATCCAGGATCGTAAAACGCAAATCGGAGAAAGGTCCTGATCTCGCTGGAAGAGCAATAAAGGACCTCCGCGGCCTCCGATATCTTTAATGGAAAGCGATATACCCCGAGCCTCGGAAAAAAAAAGAAATCTCCTCGCCGTTCCTCTCTTCGGATTCGATAATTCCTATCTCACCGGAGTCCGTCTTGCTCGATAAGTCCGCCGGGACTCTTCTTATCGGCGAATAATTGTGCAGGATTTAACGGTATACTGATCGCTTGGCGCTGAACAATCGTCTGACTTTCACGCCTTGTAAAAGTAAAATACGAAAAGTGAAATACGTTTTTATCCGCAGCCACCGTTCCCTTTGGCTTTTTACCTCACGGTGGCCTGGTTACGATTCAATGGCAAAACCCGATACTATTTTTCTTGTTTTCCTACGTAAAGAGGTTGAAGTGAATTTCAGTAACAAGTCCAATTGATCTACCGCCGGACTATATTTTTTAAAGTATTAAAATTTTTCTGTTTACACGTAGCGTTTGTCCTTTGAAATCAGCTTGGGATTCGTGTAACAATTATATAGTTTTAGTACTGTACGTGTACGGTAATGTGAGCTCTTAATACACACCGAATGTCAATAGACTGTGTCCGACCATTAACCGACTGTTTCTACTTAAAACAGTCATGGATATTGAATGGCGTTTTCCCTCTTCAACTTTTGATATCAAATTCATGTAGAAGTCATATAACGGCTTAACAATAAAACTATACTATTTATTTAAAGTAGTTTATTTAAACTATAATATTTAAAGTAGAAATAAATGTTCACACAAGACTGATGTTCCACATTAAATTTTTTATTTTATCAGGCTGTTGCATGCTTTTATTGTTGTACATTTCACGTACCCATTTTTCTCGCGAATGCATAAAACCCGCATTCTACTAATATGTTATATAAACCCGTAACAAAATGACCAACAAACTCTTAATGTTTTCTGTTGAGCACTACAGCCAGGCAGTTATATAAAATCGGAATCACACTGTGAGGATTGTAGAGTTTCGCTCCAGCGAGATAGAAACGAATGTTCGCGCGGATGAAAACAGTTAGGAGAGCAAAACGCTAATTGCCGGCGGTGGAGCGTCAGTGTTTTCCTGGACTAATTAATCAATTGAATTGGAAAGCGGCGAGATTTCGCCGGTCAACGGGGCAACCCTAAATGACACCTTGCGGTGACTGGAGGATCGCAATTATAGAAGCGGGAAAATAATTTACCGTGATTCCCCGTCGGCCGTAGCCAAAGAGTTAGAGAATGGGCGGAGGTGGCCTCTCTCGGCTGTGTAATTATCCCTCATAGAACGGAACTCCATTACGGCCGAGTGTCGGTGAACGCTTTCGAACGCTGGATATCGGTCCACCGAGCTAGCTCGTTATCCCTAATTTATGCTTGGTCAAGTCACTTTCACGCGTCACCTCCCTAGAAACGCGTTCTTTGCTCTCTACAACTACGCTTTTCGGTTTCGACGAGGCTTAATGGCCACTTTAGGACCACGGGAGAATAGAACATACTTTCCATGAAAGTTTCGACGCTGGATAACGATAAAAGGATTATGGCGGCTCTATAAACTGTGCTAGTCAATTCCGGTTTCGTTATCCCGCTTTCCATTCGGCTTGCAATCTGGTCGATTTTTGCAGAGTGCTTATTTTCAAATTGCCCGCTTTCAATCTACGTTAATCATTTTAATTGACATATGTATCCATAGTAAACTTTCAACATTCTTTTCACGGTTTTATTGCTTCTTTAATATACAAATCTATATAAATAGATTAGATTATATTCTATATAAATCTATAATACAAATATGTCTGTGCATGTTCAAAATAATGATTTTAACATGTATTTGTAATGTCTCGTAACATATACTTAAAATACAGAAAGAGTGTTTACCTGATGTATGTCCACAACACGGGTCCAGCCAGGGACATACATCGGCCAGGGGATACTATTCTTTGATCATTGGCGAGGATTGAATGTCTCAGTCATACCTAGCTAGCCTATGCGTTTATTGTGGTCTTGAGACGGTGTTATGCTTTAATGGTAGACGCGATTTGCATCGGCGGGACAACGAAACGCCTAATAACAGTGGCGCGAGACTGTTTGATTAAGTCGCAACGAACGATTATCGCACATCTGACTTTCACCACTCGGATGATGACTCGTAATGACGGAAGTGCTTCGGGAGATCAAACTTCAGAAACTTCTTAATTAATTGTTATTTAAATGCCTTGATAAATGTGTGTATCTGATTTTAAGAAGGAACGACTCAGCAGTTCTGTAGTATAAGGTGGTCATTCATGAAGGCAAAGAAAATTCTTATGTAATGCGGTGTCATAAGAACTTCTGCCGTGAGAAGGAATTTTTCATTATATTTTCTGAACCTAATTTTTAAGTGTTATTTAATCTCCGTACCATCTTAGCCTAATTATATATATCTTGCTCAACCTGGTCCGCTTTAATTTCTAAATATGAGAAAAAATTTTTTTTTATTTATTTGTTTAATATTGCTTCAACATTAAAGGTCATTAACAACACGGCACCGTTTCTTACAATATAATACATATTTGTATTTATTTTATATTTGTATCCTTGATATAATTAGTAAGACCGGCGATATACTCCTTAGAACTTAACAGAATGGGTAAGGATCTAGGCCACTTAGCACTTTTCCTTTCATTCTCATATTTTTTGCATTCTATTATTAGATGATTTATGCTAACTGGTACTTTACATATATCGCAGATTGTGTTTTCTTTCTTATTTAACAAAAATGAATGGGTTATTTCTGAGTGCCCAATTCTGATTCTAGAAATTGAAGTTTGAATTGGACGATCTACTGGACTTGGAAATGTATGCCATTTAAAATCTGCTCCTTCATTATAATATTTTTGTATATAATTCCTTTTAATTTTGTCAAATACCTATTTCCCAAAAATTTCATTTAGGCGGTTTTTAAGATCATTTAGTCTGGTATAATGGTGGATTTGTTTCATTTTTGTGTTGCACGCTGCTAATTTGGCTGCTCTATCAGTTTTCAATGAGAAAATTACTGTCTCGACATAACTAATAATTATCGTCAATTTATGAAAGCATCTCTAACAATTTCATCAGTATTCAACGGCGACGGAGCTGCTCTTCCTATTTGTCTAGCTCCAGTGTCCGGCAATTACCGCGAACAATTCTAATTTTGCATAAAGACGACGATGAAATCCTCATCCGAAGCGTAGAAAGAATATTCAATTATTTTACAACCGAGTTGAACTTCCGACCCTAACCGCAATCCTAGCCGAGGCTCGGCTTCCGCATGACAATTTCATACGAGATTTAATAACTGCATCCTGGACGATGGGGCGATACTGCCGGGTAACATAGTGCGCGATCGGTATTAGGCGGAACACCGATGAAACAGTACAAAACTCAATTAACCGATCCATCGTGGAATCACGTCACTCGGCGGGTCGTTCATCCATGTACCGGCAATCGAATCTCGATATATCCGTGTTGCTGTTTTCACGGTCCGCTACCTAATTACCGTTGCAGCGACGGGCAGCGCACGGCTCGCACACCCCGTTCAGAACCCTGCTGACCGAGCGTGTTTGCGGTGTGTATGGCGTGCCATACGCGTCACGTATCTAGGAACGGAACCGAGCCGAGCCGTCTCGAGTCCGATTTCAAGACAGTTAACTTAATTATCGGCCGCGGTACGTAGCAGGACGCAGCGACCGATGGAATCTCTTCGGCGATCCGATGCCTCTCCGATCGAGGCCTCGATCGGCGAGTAGAGAGGGCAGGACGAAGGATAACAGACACGATAACGAAGGATAACAGATACGTGTTCGAACGGAGGAGGAATCGGCCGGAGGTAGGTCGTACTCGGGCGTGTTCATGTCCGATGCGACCTTCGCCCTCTTCTATGAGGCTGGTGCTGTTGCTGCCTCGGACTGGATCTCCGGTACCGCTATCCGCAGCTCCCTGTGGTACTGCAGTCGTATAAAATGGCATTGGTACCCTACATACCGGCTACGACCGGCCACTGCCTCCCAGAGTTCACTGGAAATCTTTGTTGATCCTCGGGCACGGCTAATAGACATTCTTCCGCGGAGGAAATTGATCTCTGCGTGCCTGCACAATAGATCGTTGCCAATCTACACGCTGACGCTGATATTCGTGCGTTCACTTGTACAAATCGGTTGCGGTCCGTGTCCAAAGACGATTCAGATCCCATCAATCTCTTTCGAGTATTTTACTGATTAAATGCACCTTGTACGCACCTTGCAAAAACAGTCGCGTAAAACCGATCCTAGATAATCGATCACCGTTTTCGTATTTCAGGACAACAAACTTTTGTTTAGAATGTCACGCTTTAATTTCATTGTAGCTGAAGGGAGGAGGAATTTGGCAATATTTTTTGATTTCTAGCTTGCTAAAGTGATTGCAGCATAACGATCCACAGTCTAGTTATACGTGGTAAGGTAGACCTCTCTCTCTCTCTCTCTGAAGGCTTTCAGCAAGTTGTGACGGACGTAAAGTATCGTGAAATTTCGTCATCTGGCCAGACATTGTTGGAAGACGAGCCGAACAGTTCGATTAAAGTATTGATTCGTTTCCATTCGTCATCCTCCGGGACGCAGAGCCTATCATCTCGATATTCGTCGAGGTTACTGCTCGTCACGTTCCCACTACTTTCCACAAAAGCGATACGAATTTACCACTCTCTACACACACCGTTCCAGTTGTCTAGAGCCCGTTTCGCCTCGAGACGTCTCTATTCCGACGAAATTGACGTCGACCCACACACGCGTCCAGCGTACACCCGTGTCCTTTGAGACAAATCGATCGGTTCCGCCATCGTTCCCGTCTCTGACATCGAGCCAAGTCATGAACATGGACCCGGCATTTTGCAGACTAACTCCTGCTGCAGCTATTCTCGGTGAAAAATAGGAGAGAAGTGCCATTTCGCGGTATCTTCGGCCAGGTTTATCAACAATTTTCGTAGCGTGGGAGATCGATCTAGTGTGGAGCGATCTCTCCCGGCTGAATCTCCTGGTACCGCTACACGGCGATCATAATGTCGATGCTTTGGTGGACACGAAACGGAATTGGCGATATGTGTAACCGAGCTCGAGTCCCGGGGAAACCATCAGGATTCACCGGCACACAGTGGTCCGAATCAGAAAATTTAGTGACATTTGAATATAACTTCTGAACCGTAAGAGATATCGACACGAAATCTAGGCTCAATAATATATCATCATTATGTTACAAATGGATGAAAAAAAAATATTTACTTTGTATCTGTTATTACATACTTCATGTTACGTAATTATTAATTCTTTAGCTTCTTGATCTAAATTTCTAATTTTCTTTGTACGTGATTTTATCCGTATATTAGATATACAGGGCGGTTGGTAACTGGTGGCACAAGCGGAAAGGGGGTGATTCTACGCGAAAAAAGAAGTCGAAAATATAGAATAAAAATTTTTCGTTTGAGGCTTTGTTTTCGAGAAAATCGATTTTCGCAACGTACGCGTGCACTTGATCACTTGGTCTCGTTATAACGGATCTCACTGTAGATCGGCAGAATGGGCAACATTTTCAGCAATTTTTGTAATAATAAACTTTATGATTACTTCATGTTATTTCATTATGTATTCTTAATTTTCCGTTACGGCAAAAACAAACTTAAACTGCGATAATATCCATCGAGACAACGATCTACAGTGAGATCCGTTATAACGAGACGTGATAAAGTGCACGCGTACCGAGCGAAAATTCAAAGTCAATTTTCTCGGAAACAAAGCCTCAAACGAAAAATGTTTATTCTATATTTTCGACTTCTTTTTTCGCGTAGAATCACCCACTTTCCGCTTGTACCACTAGTTACCAACCACCCTGTATAAGGATCGGACGTTAGGAGTGGTCTAAGCAGTGTATCTTCGTTTGAAAAAGTTCGAGAACATTTTCTGGTATTTTTATATCTAATTGCTTTAAAATCTTTGCGTAGGACTTCTTGAGCTTCCTCAGAAAGCTGCCCAATTGGTAATAATACCCTTCGTATTATAACATAAAAATAACTATAACAAAATAATTGCTCCTAATATCGCACTAAGCACGCTTAGACGATTCTCTTTCAACTGAATGGTAAAAGCACATCGAATATATTGTGACAGTCGAATGTGTAGCGTAACATAAACATTGTATGTAAAGTATTGCAGAGTAAGATGTTGAATTCGAACCGCAGCTACAGAGGAGTATACATAAAACTATATGGACGGACTGAACATTGACAGCATTAGATATCAATAATTTGTGAAGTCGGACAATGGGAGAACTAATTCTTGTGTGATTATATAAAAGAAGATGTACTGTAAATATTGTAATTGGTTTTAAAGCAGAATTCTGTGGAATTAAAAAAATATGCTCTATTAATGTAGAAAATCTCGCAAATTTTTCCTACTATATTCAACATTATTTCTTTAATAGAATACGTGTATGAATTGCTATTAAAAAACAAGACTTTTCACCGCAAAAGTCTGCTTTCCAATTTAAAAAAAAAATCGAGAGAAAATATTAAATAGGAACGTCAGGATATCGCATTAAAGAAAAACAATTTTTGTGGTGAAAAGTGCTGTTCTTAAAAAGTCCAAGTTTCAATGTTTATTACAACCGTCATATTGATTAAAATGTACTAATTTTGTCATTTTCGAGGTCCATGGACATTTAAGAAATCATGTTCGTCGAAGTTGCGGTTTTGCGCGCACGCGGGACGCGTGATTGTCTAAAGTTCGTGGAATAAAATATTTGGGAACGTTTGACACGATCGCTATCAGAATTACTGAAATCAATTTATGAAATAAAGTAGCGTAATCGCTATTTCTTTTTTGCGTGTATCCTGTTTTATTGAAAGATGTAATCATTTACCGGGTGCAAAAAGGAATTGCCTCCTGGTAATAAATACGATGTTCTTGCAGCAGATAGCGTTGCGTGTTTAATATGCTCGATGCAATAAAGAGGCAGTTCCTAGAATTACCTTCATTTTATACTTAACTGTATCATTAGAATATTACTACTGCTTCTATATAAATTATCTGTTACAGGAACCGCTGCAATCAAATGGTTTTTACATCTCTTTAACGGGTACTTCGACTTTGGCACAAAAATCGAGCTCGAATATTTAAATTTAAATGGCTATCAAGTTACAGTACGTTTGAAACAATATATTTTTAATTTCCTCTAACTGGTATACTCAAACTACCAAAGAGCTGTCACCTTATCGCAGCAGCCTCTTTGATAACAAAAAGATGCTGACAAAGAATAGCAGTAAAATTCTCTAAATATCATGCGTTGTGTTGTAATTTTAACCAAGGACGTGTACAAAATTAATTGAACTTTAACGTGTGCGAGCGGGACAAGATGAAAGGATATTTTTCTATTGTTCACGGAATCTAGATTTCCAAATGAGTAAATCGATACCGATTCCGATCGCCGCGATAAGTTTCACGATAATCCACGACTTTCTCGACAATCCTCGATCGTAAATAGTTCTTTTGCAAGCGGCGTCTCCTCCGAAGGATAAACTTTACCACGGCTCTAACATTTCGACGCGGCGCCGTTCGCGCATAGGTATACCACTATACTGTAGACGAGCTATCGGATAAAGAGGGCATACTCTACTTCCCTGCCGCGGAAAATGTGATTGCGTGTACCATTGCTTGTGTGAAAAACTAGATAGGAACATTGTTTCTCAAGAAGAACACTAAAACTGAATGGAATGCTAAAAAAAAACCATATACTTATTCTCTTGTTTATTTTTAAAAATCTGTGATTAATTTATAGTCATCAAAATGCTACTACTTTTAATATGTAAAGTTCCTCTTATTTCATAACGGGAAGTGTAATTCACCATTTGCCGCTTACTTTTCTCTAAGAAATCGATCATGTCACGATTTTTTTGCAACCCGTATATTGAGCCTTTCGATCGGTCGCGTCGACGTGGATGAAATGTTTTAGAGAGGCTCCGATCGATGCCAATACCAATCGTAATCGTCGTAGACTAGACGAGCAAGGAACGGTGAGGACGCTTCGCAACTAACGGAGAAGGAGTTCCGCAGGATCAGCGTTATCTCCTCAGTGGAATACTCCTTATCCTCTCTCATAATGAAGAAGTATGGGCGTGTTTTTCTCACCAGGATTTATGGTACCGTGGCTCGTTGCGAAATCTACGCGTCCTCGTCCTTTAGTCCGTTTCACGATTTATCCCCGCGACTCGATCGCTTGCTAATGGCGTAACGGTGCTTTCGATATGATTTTTGTCTTTGTTTATGCGACCAGCTCGTTTCAAACGAAATTCATAGTTGTACATGTTGGTCCTTAACGACATAGTCAATAAGCGGCTTTCGTGACAATGTTTTTGCACCTGATGGGTTCATTAAGCATGTAGTTTTCGTGACTGCTTTTTGCATGCGACGGCGATTCATTAACAAATAGTCAAATGGACTCGATCAATACAATTGTGTTTATACAGTGAAGTGTATTTCAATAATCGAAATAATTTTTAATAAATTCATGGTTTTTGTTACGTAACTTCACATTATAATTATCATTTTATTAAGATAAGATTTAGATTAGAAATTTAGAACTATGCAGACTAGAATTTCTATGAACAAATTAAATTTGCGAACGCGAAAAGCTTCAAAGTAGGCAGTTCTTTTCGATTGTACGACGCCGAAGGTGATCATTTTGCAACCATTCTCGAGAAGAAAGCCGTTAATTTTCACACAAAACGCGCCATTCCGTTGGTTTACGATCGATATCCGGTTAGCAGATACAAACCAGAACGGCGCGATACTGTGAACGAAGAAAGTAATGAGTTCCCGGCCTCGCATTAAATGTTCTACGACGTCTAACCGAGAGAAAAGTGTTTTCTACGTTCTCCGAGAACTCGCGCGGCGTTATGGCCGCCTGAAAGGAAGTAATAGCACGCGGCGTGGCCATGCCTGCGGAAATATTAATAGAAATAACCTACATTCGCCAGGTGTGTTAAAATTTTACGGGATCAGCTTGTATAAGCCTGAAACGAAATATTAATTGCTGAACCGAACATGTGCTGGAAAATTATACACACACACAATATAAATACATACTAACACTTTAAATGCTGTTTTAGTTTTCCGTCTTTAACATTAGTGACGGATTTCTTCTCGAGTCGTTGTTATTATTAATGGTGTTAATGGCGATGGCGGAGTCCGGGCCCATTGTGCTCACTCCACCTACAGGAGTTACAGTGAGTGTAAAAAGTATTCGTACACCTCTTAATCGGACGCCTTTCAAGTGCATTCTAGTACCTGTACGAATACTTTTTGCGCGGCAATTTAGACACTTCTCATACTTTTCAATTTTTCTCGTTAACGTTAAACTTTTTCAAGTATATTTATATGACAATATGTAGTTAAAATATATAACAATTACAATTATGTTTTGTTTTATAAACACGTGTGCAATTACATAGAGGAATACATGGTTTTTTAAGCCTACAAGACATGTACGAATACTTCTTACACTCACTGTAGGTTAGTAGATATCTCTAATTTCCAGACAATTCATTTTCAGGTAGGCCGACTGCTGGGTGGGGGCCGAAATAAGGCACATTTACCCTAGCTAATAAAATACAAGAAGTCTTTGTGCAACAGTCGGCGCTCAGTTGCTCGAACAAGTGGAGCAAACGTCGATGCAAATGCGGCGATCTACCGGTGCCGCGATACCTGAGAACGGAGCCGTTTCTCTCCGCAACGGCGCGGCGAGGGTTCCCTATCTCTGTTGTTCGAAGGAGAGCGCGATGGTGGGTGTGGTCGCGAAGATATCGGGCCCCGCGCGAAATGCACTCCTGCATCCTGGCTCTCCTGCGCTTCGTGACCTCTATAGGACGGCCGGAGGCGCGCGCTGCACCGCGCCGCGCTTAGAGAGGGCCCCTCTTTCTCCTCTCGCTAGACTAACGGTTTGCCAGTACATCTTTTCTCCGCTCCATCTGGAATCTCGATTGACCGCGTGTGGCCGCCGTTCGCCGCTCGACTGTCCCCTCGGCTGTCCCCTCGGACTGATCTCGGGCCCCGACCCGTCCGACTGTCCCCGTCTAATGGCGACGCCATCCCAGAGCAACGTACCATTTTCGTTCGATCCACCCGAGAATCGGTCCCAGAGTTTTCTGGGATTTTGTGACCATACTACCACTCAACCACTGGGCCAATCGATTGCGGGGGTTAATTGTCAGTTGCAAGACAGTTGCAAGACAGTTGCAAAACGTTACGAATATTTTATAAAATTATTTAATCAATCGTTTATGCCTCGAAGACTGATATTAAAGAGTCGGTCAATGGAGCGGAAATGTGATTTCTAAAAAAAAATGTCCAACAGTAAAAGTACTTACAGTAACGAGCAAAACTGAGTCTACACTATTTGAAGCAACATAACTTATTAAAAATTAGATCAAATCACTTGAGTGTTATTGAGAAGTTAGAAGGATTAGTTTAGTAGACGAGGTGTAAAAAATTTTTGAATGAATTGATCGGAATCGCAAAAGAAATAGTAAAAGTTGGTTTTTTCAGCTTTTAAATAAATTAAATAAATTATAATAAATAAATAATATAAATATATATGAATATAATTATATAATAAATTATATTTATGTTGGAAATTTCATCGGTATTGGTTAATTGGTTGACGAGTTATGAACGATTAAAAGTGCGCTGAATTGAACGATAAAAAATGGCAATTTTTCCACTTTTAAGCGTTTATAACTGGTAAACAAATTAACCAATATTGGTGAAATTTTCAGCATAGATATCATTTATTCCAGCGAATCAAACACATTCATTAAATTTTCAATACAGGCTCAGATAAGAAAGCTGAAAAAATCAACTTTTACTATTTCTTTTGCGATTCCGACCAATTCAAATTTTTTTCAAAAATTTTTTACACCTCGTCTACTAAACTAATCCTTCGATTTAATTTTTAAAAAGTTGTGTTGCTTGAAATAGTGTAGACTCAGTTTTGCTCGTTACTGTATAAACGTTCTGTTCGCAATAACGTTGCACAATATCGAGTTATTCTTAATTTGTTTCTGTGAAAGAAAATTCATTCTGTAACTACTGCGAGTCAATTAAGGGATGAAACGAAAGACGCGACATGACTTGGCATGCGATCCCAGTGATGTATTATTTACGAATTTTAGAAATTTCAAGAGAAAGGAGTCCATCAATCTGTCTGTTAATAAGATCTCGTTTCGGTTACGTCGTAATGATCCGAGGCGGACTGATTGTGTGCCTCCTTTAGGAGGAGGGAACCTTGTTAAGAGCTCTGGGTTAACTATGATACCTTGATTAACTGTATCTGGGAGCGTATTATCTGTTTTCTGATTGAGTTCTGGTGTGCTGTGTACGTGGTAGCGTTGCTCTTATTGGTAACGGGTAGCCAGCGGGTCTTTGTGCATTTGTGGGTCACACGAATTTCCAAAAAAAAGCGGGGATAGTTCTGGGACCTTTATCGGCTAGGCGTTTGGGTCGTATATAGAGTAAACACTGTATTGAAATTACACGAAGTATATTTCGACGACTCAGATAAAATACGACCACGAACAGATCTAAAGGACCGAGACGACAGCGAACGCGCCGACTCGTGTACCAGAGGAATTGATAATTGTCTTCAAAAACGAAAAGGAAAGTACCACAGCCCTTTTGAAAGAATATCCCTACAGGCTGTACCGCCTAATCCCGGCGATTAATTTATCGCACGCTTTCCAAATGGGCCAGCGCCTTCGTAATTATCTTACTGCGAGATCAGAGATAATGCGCGCCACGGTTTTATAAATAGCCGGGGATATTATTTTAAGTCGTTCGCCGAGTACCGGCGGCCACGTGCAACGCAACGACCGTGTTACAAAATACTAGCAATTACGCCATACACGGCGAGCGATCGTATTTTCCGTCGTAAATCCAGTCCCGGGGTAACATCTAATGGCACTTAAGGTTCCGCGGTGAACAGCTGCAAATCTGAATCGATTCTGACCTAAACGGTTGAAACAAGGAGTTCAGCGACGCCCTGCCCTCCTCGAGCTAACCCAGGCACCTAACCCCGGTTCTTTATTATTGAAACAAAATGGCGATTCGAGCCTCTGGATGACTCATCGCGGTGCCCGTACGAGGAATTCAAGAATACGGTGATCTTTCCTACGAAAAATCGCGAATCCGCGATTATACGTTTTCGTTGCGCCCAGGAAACGGGAGTGATTAGGCTGACAGATTCGAAGGGGCGTCAGACGGATGAAAACCGAAGCGAGCGCAGAAGTCTTCAAAGGACGAGCTCGTCCTGAAGAGGGTCGTTGAGAAACGCTGGCCTTTCATGCGAATCGAAAGACGAGGAGCAGCGTGAATCGGCAAATAGCACGGTCCCCGTTTGGCATCGAGTGCGAACGGAAAGCAAATGGCAAACGGGGAACAGCGATGGAACGACGACGACAAAGGACGAGACGAGAGAAAGAGACGGTCGAAGGATGACGAATGGAGAATAGAGGAGAGCGAGGCGCAGCCTAATCCAATTAAATCGGAATCCCGAGTTTAATCAACACGCCGTGGCACGGTGATATCGGACGGGCCAGAGGATGTTCTTCAACCGGACCCCGGTCCTACCATAATTGGCTACCCCCGGCGGCCGCTCCTATCGACAAATCAAACACGAATCATCCTTTTCACGGTGACTGCCCCGCACGCCTTAACCGTTAGCTCTCTTTCCCGATCAAATCGACCACCGTGTCCCATTTGATCCAGTTCGGGCCCTCGAATTGTCACGAGACCTCGTTACCTTCTCCCCCGTTGCGTAACCGGCTGACTATAACTAAAACTCTCGATCGTTTCAGTGGTCGAAGAAAAATGGATCGTTAGGTTCTGAGTCGGTAACTGCGAGACGAATCTTTCTTTTTTATTTTCAAATCTAATGCCGAGAAGCGAACCTTGATGAACGATGTGGGACGTTGGAATCTAACACGGGAATAACCGAGGCTCATCGAGATTTTCATTTGGTCAAACCCCGGTCAGCGATGAACACTATTTATTGACCGATCCATAGCGCAAGCAAATGAACATTATAGCTCAGCGGGCAGTTTTACGATCACGGCCGACCACATTATGCGCTATTACTTTCAGCGATACGTAACTTGTTATGATATCAATGATTTTTATTCAAGACCGGCACGGTAGCATAAATTCGTTTTCCGTTTAATCGATTCCGGTCCCCGACGATCTGCAATTAACCTTCGTTTAAGTATTCAATGCTTAAAGCTCGGTCAATCACTTCGTCAAACGCCACGGAGAGGTTCCGGATTAATTAGGCAGAATTCTGTGCAGCGTGGTTAGAACGCAGGCATAAACGTAGGAAGTGTTAGCCGTTTAAAGTAGCCACGAGGCTAGAGGTCCGCCGTGCATAATTGTCCGACGCGTCGACTCGGTCCAGCTCTCGATTATGAAGTCGGATCGGGGGCAAAAGGTGGTTAAAGTTGATTTACTCGTGCCGCGGCTGCGTTCTGACACGCTTCTCTGCATCATAATCGAGCCAGCGAAATGGGAACGGGCAAACATCGGTCGAACATCGAACCCGACGCCTTCATTGCCAAAATTTTTCCATTCGAAACAGTGCGCGAAGCGTTTTCTCGATGTATGAACGCAACACGGGTCTACCCAGGGACGTATATCGGCTAGAAGATAATACCCTTTGACACACTACCGAAAAGGACAGCGAGTGGCCTCGGTCGCCGAGGAGTGTAAACATAATACGAGACTTTAATTCTTTATTTTTCATTTATGGAACTTTCACCAACTTTTTCTAATGAAAGTGATACAAAATAAGATATAATAATATAAATATGATATAATTCCGATGACATTTACTTGTCTAACGAACGATGAAAGTTACTTCCCCTTATAATGATATTAACAGAAAATTAATGTACATATTATCCGAATGATATCGTGTTTGGTATCATGAAAAACTCTTTATGAAATTTTAAGGCCAATCGGTAAGAACACTTTCCAACATTCCAGAGCCTCCGTGCCAACAGAGACTTTACACACAGCGCGAATAAATTCCCATTCCTGAGCACAGCCAATAAGTCTCCGGCCAGAAATCATCTCTCAAACGAATTCAGCAACATATCTCCCGAACCGTGGAGCGTCGTCGTAAACGACCCGGAGAATTACCATTGCGATAGAAAGGCACGATTACACCGGTGTGATTGCGCGCGACTTTCTCGGGCATAATTCGACCCGCGTCAAGTAGGTTACATTTATCAGTGTTCAATTAACTGTTTCCACGCCGACACCTCTGCGCAACACGGGACACAATAAATGCGCGATTAACCACGCTAACAACCGCGTTTTGTTGCATACAGTAATTGTCGGTAAGCTGTCTCCATTTAGTGAATTCATTGGAACACCAATTTTGATGTATGTGATATTCACCCAGTTGTGATATAAAACCTTCGAATAATATATAATTATCAGCACATCTTCAGAACTCATGTCAATACATCGATAGCTCTATCTTCAATTTACAAAAGGTTGTGTGTGCCTATTCTTGTTGAAAAATAGTAGAATCATACTGTAAATATCTACTGTCTTGGACGA
>CM052139.1:10392045-10443725 GCA_028454255.1 Halictus ligatus | reverse complement strand
CGGACCACTGTGCGCCGGGCAGTCGGATAATGAAATTGTGCAAAGCATAAAGTCGCTATTACAGCCGCTTGCATAAACAGCGCTCGTTTAGTTTCCAGGCACCGTTCGAATTTATTTCCACCGGGAACGTGGTAACGAATGTTCGTCGAGTCGATTTGATAAGTCCGTCGTTTTTTCGCGCGAACGGCTAGACAGATGTAGACGCAGAGAACGCTCGCTCACATGCCGCGGTGATTCAGCCGCGGTCGTGACTCGCGGTTTATTGAAATTAAGCCCGTGTACGCCGGCGTCGAATCCGCCAGATATATATCGATAAGTCAGCGGCATTCGCGCGTGGGAGATCGCCGCGATGCCGGTAACACATGGCCCGCCACGCCCCGAACAATTACCAACAAGTCGAGGCGGTAAATCAGCCGTGAAACCGAGTCTATGAGACCGGGACGCGTAGACACGTATCATAGAAGTCGCGGATTCCTCGAGAAAATCGGGTCTCCGATTCCTTGTTGCTTCCATCTCCGCTACAGTCTTCACTTTATACACTGCCTTCCATAAGTCACCGGACGCTTCCTCGTTTTCAGCAAAAGAATTATTGACACATGGATAGAATGCCCATTAGAATTTCCTATGTACAACGTAATTGAATCGCCTTTAAACTTCACGACGTTTCCTAAAATATGCGTATAATACATTCTTCAATATTCACTTCTTTTTTTATTGTTTATTTTCTGAGAAAAATGTGTAGTCCGCCTTACCTACCACGACCGGTCATTTGACCGATAGAACGATTTATATCTTTTTGTAATAGTATTCTTTCAAAGACTCAATTCCGGAACTGTAAAGTCGTTACAAACGAAAGGTACAACATTTTGGTATAACATTCATATTCGGTAGATCGTATTCATTTCGAGATAGATTCACTTAAAATTGAAGAAATGGGGGAGACGGATATTTCAAACGCGTAAATAAACAACGAAAAATTTGTTGAACGCGTTGCATGTGTGAGAAGGGGCAATTTGCAAGTGAAAGGACGATTAAGGTGAAGATATTAGGACTTTTGCATCTGGAAGAATGTGGAACGCATAAATTTGCGGATAACGGCGTGACACTTTGTTCGTAACGGCCGGCAGCTAACAAACGACCCGCTAACAACTAAAATTAATTCCACGGGGCGAGCCAGTGTCTTCATTATCTCGCCGGCGAAGTGGGTGTTCAATTTACCGCACGGTCATCGATCATCATTTTCAGATTGTTTACTCTGACGAGCGTTTCGACATTAGCGCCGTCTTTCAGCCCGGAATATTTTTATTACGCCGCGCAGATTATCGATCATCTATCGCTCCGGCGAAACTTCAATGCCTCGTTTCAAACTTATTCAGTAGATTGACGGAAGCAAACAATGAGATTAATCAACGCGTGGAAAAATCCCAACGGGTGTCTATTCTAATTTCATAGCAAACCTCGATTCGCCTCCAGTCGAGCGTCTGGATTAATTAGAAGCCAGATGAGAAACAATCGCGCGCTTCTTCTCGAAGCTATCGAGAAATTACTCCCACCGACAGGAAGCCTTAAAACAAACACGTCTGTAAATTGCGCGCAAGCATTCGTCCAGATAGCTTACGTAAACAATAGACTATATAAATCCGCGGAACAGATCTGCAATACAAATCTGCATAATCCAGCATTTTACGAGGCATTGTTCCAATCCCGGCTTATCGAAGACTACCAAGCGGGCGAGCAGCAATCAACAAACTGATCCAAGGAGGAGAATTCATGTCGTCGCCGCGGGTCATAGAATTTTTACGAGAAGAACGGTACCACCGCGTGTCGTCACACGAGCGCGGCTCACGGCTCCTATACAGGGTGTCGTTTAATAACCGGATAGGCGTCGATTCTACGTCAAAAATATAGAATCATACTTTCTCATCTGAGACTTCGTTTTCGAGAAAAACTACTTGGAAAGTCTGCTCGGTAGTTCTACTCTACAGTACAACTCGTCAATGTTCCTCAAAGTCAGTTCAAGGAGCAGACGTCATCCCTTGGAAGTCAATGTCGATTTTCTCGAAAACAAAGCCCGAGATGAACAAATCTCATTCTACGTACAGTGAGTGTAAAAAGTATTCGTACACCTCTTATAGTTTTAGAAAACCATATATTTCTTTATGTAGTTGTACATTCTTTTATAAAACAAAAACACAATTACGGTTATTATATGTTTCAACTACAAAATGTGACATGAATAAACTAACAAAAAGTTGACGTTAACGAGATATATTAAAAACAGTCTGAAGTCTCTCAAAATTAGCACACAATAAGTATTCGTACACGTAACAAATTTTGCAATAAACGTGTTATAATTTGCGAAAATAAATTAAATTAATATTTCGTTGGATAGCCTTTCGACTGTATAATTGCATCCAGTCTTTGTGCCATTGAATCCAGTAAATTCGATGTGATTTCGTGTGTAATATTGCACTATTCCTCTTGAAAAGCAAGTTTTGATTGTTCTTTACTTGAAATATGCAGGGTTCGGATTTTTTTATCAAGCAGATCCCATAAATCTTCGATCGGATTAATATCCGGTGATTGCGGAGGTGTTTTCAAATATTGTGGTGTGTTATACAGCAACCACTCTCTTGTGTTGCGTGCTGTATGTTTGGGGTCATTGTCAAGAGTGAAGATAAAGTTGTATTTTAGACCCATTTCTTCTGCACTACTTACAATATGGATTTTTAATATGTTTAGATATATTTTGTCGATATATATATATTTCCTCGATGAAGTGTAATGACCCCACTTCAGCAGCACTCATACAACCCCAAACCATGACCGAACCTCCGCCGTGTTTTACTGTGGGACGTAGATTTTCTTTTTGTAGCTCTGTATTTTTCTTCCTCCGGACCGTACACTTGCCATCAGAGCCAAAAACATTAAATTTACTTCCGTCAGTAAAGATGACTCTTCGCTAAAACTCGATAGGCTTATTAATATTATCTTTCGCGAAATCAAGTCTCTTCTTTCTATTTGCGGCATTTACGAAATACTTCTTGCGAGCAACTCGGCCGTGATATTCATTATTTTGGAAACAATTACGAATAGTGCTGGCACATACACTTACTCCAGCGTTGTTTGCAAACTCAGCAGCAATCTTAGGGGCACTAATTTTAGGATTTTTTTTTAATTTCGCGCACTATAAAACGTTCATCGTGTTAACTAAGTTTTCGAGGCTGACCAGATTTCGCTTTATTTTTATTGGTTTTTCGTTCACCATATCGATTTATAATTCCTTGTATAGTGCTATGTGGACTATTAATTGTTTTTGCTATTTCTCGTAATGATTTGCACTGATTATGCAGTTGTATAATAATTTTTCTTTCAGTCTCACTTGTTTCCTTGTCTTTACGACCCATTTTACCGAATGTTACAAAAATTCACTAGTTTTGCAGAAGGTTGCCACTAGACTGTTCATCAAAGACTCTATCTGATTATTTGTCGGGTCCCGCTAAACCATGATATAAACAATCAGACGCCTTTCAAGTGCATTCTAGTACCTGTACGAATACTTTTTACACTCATTGTATATGTGGTGTCGCGTCGATCCCGGAATTGGGACAAATCGTATCGCGACTAGGTAAAGGTTTAACGGCGAATGATTGTGTTGTCAATCTTCGGAGAACTGGTCTTTATTTGCTAGACGCAAGACTTGGCTTGCTGTTCATAATTCGGTATTTCAGATCGGATTACAGATCGGTTGTCGAAGCAGTTCTGACTCGGTTACAATCGTATAGGCATTAGGAAAGCTCGGACGTGGGTGTGGTTTTAGGAAGTTGTCTATGATTGGTCGAAGGATGTGTTTTCGGAAGGTGTTGAAAGTGGTGGAAAGTTAGGAAGAGTGGAAGTAGACGGTACATTTAGTTACAGGCGGCTACGACTATAAATCTATAAATCTAGGATGGTTCGCAGTTCAGCATGTGCAGTTTTCGCGGATTTCCCACTACGCTAAATTATGCCGGATTTTTTATGGCGGTCATGGTCATTATGCCGTGGGTGGATAGTTGATCTTCACGGTCGTACTGATGTCCCTTCGCAGAGGGTTTTTACGACGGAACAGTGTATTTTCGACTTATTTCATGCGCGACACCCTGTATGAGACAATAATGATCGACGGTGGATCGAGCGTTTCCCTCGGAACGCTTTTAATTACCAGTTGTTATCCTGTTCGCCTTCGCGCGCTCGCACGTTAAACGGCGCGGCGCCGAGCCGCTCAGCTCCGCACTATTCCGCTTAGCTCAGCTCCGCGCCGACGGGAACAGCCAACTCCCACACATCCACCGAAACGTTCCCCGACCGAGAAAAAAAGGAAGCAAAGGGGGATACAAGACGATTGCATAACGTCCATTTGTATTTCTCATGGATACCCATAAGCCGCTGCCGGTGGTGTTCCCTCCACGCTCCCGGACCCGGCGGGAGCTCTCTCTTTTCCGCGCGAGCCGCTCGAACAGAACGGTTACACATATGCGAGAGATCTCCACACGTCGGCCAAAGCCACACCCAGGTCACAACACCACCGGCGGAGCATTTTTCCTGCGGCCGCGACAGGGAGTTCCCCGCGGGGAGAGACCCTGATACGCTATCTCCGACGCTGCGAACACGCCGCTGCCGAGAAACCTCTTCCCCGGCTTTTCTCTTCTGCCCTGACGATTTCAAGGTTTCCACGGATCCATTTCTTCTAGTTTTTCTCTTCATTTCACTTTTTTTTTACACAATTTTTACTATACAAAGTGTAGTAATTTACGTGTCTTGCACCTTTGAGATTTCAACTTTCATAAGAATACAATCGTTCGGTCAAGTTATTCCAGATTTTCCTGCAGCTAAACATTCTTATTGGGCAAGAACAACAAATTCTTATTTATTGTGTGTTTTAAATATTATTAATGGTATGATAAGGAGGAGTGGGGTAAAACCGACCCAGAAATTGTAAAGTTTACTTTAAACTGATGTATTTTCTATCTATTCCATTAAAACCTAATAATCTTAGTGTTTTTATTTGGCCCGTGGTTTATTCTTCAAGTTGCATTAATTGGGATTAAAAATATCTTCTGAAACTTCTGATTTTCTTAATAAATTAAAAACAGTGCTGCTAGGGCGGACTTCCGCGGAACTGGGGCAAAACTGCACCTATATTATGAAAAAATATAATAATAAAACTGCACCGTTATATTGTGGAGCAAAAGCGGAATTATTATTAGTAATAAAATAAAGTAAGAATAAACATTCGAATTTTCATTCAATCGTTCAATCGTTTTTTTTTTTTTGTTTGTTGATCATTGAATACTAAACAAAGGAAGATTTCTATCTCACAGTTGGTACAATGCAATGTATGTTCGAATAAATAAGGACCTAGCGCGGATTTGCCCGGTATACGAATTTACCCCACTGCACCTTAATCGTTTTTAATTTCAAAAGTTGTTTCACAATTCGACGATCCCTACCTTCGAATATTGCCAAGAGAAGACGCCAGCTAATTAATCTAATACCGCGGCCGATAGGTAAACCGTAATGGCAGCAATGTTTGCACCGCATAATCCAACCGGATTATGCAAATGCAGACTGATTTTTCAGGGGCACGCTAATTATCGCGGCATGCGAGCATCCAAGTATCCTGTAACCGGATTCCTCCCTCGAAGCTCGCGATCCTTTCCACGGTTTTACGATTATTGCCGGCTCGGTTCCACGTCGAACTGCTCGCAAATCGAAGATTCGCTAGTATCGTCGGGCTGCCATGAATGGAACTATGATATTGTCAAGATGAACATGCTGTCGAACGTCATTTCTCCTCGGCTGATCTTTCGATTTTACCTTATCCGTCGACGAACTATCTTTTGAAAGTTTTTCGACAATTGCACGTTTATAGTTAATCCTGTTTTCAATTGCACACCAACCCATTTAAACAATTTAAACGGTTAATATTGACTATAGACGCACAATACTAAGCATAGGTAATTTAAACAACTGATAGATACTTTATCCGTAAGGACACGAGCAGTCGCCATAGCGCAGGCAATCGGGCTTTATAAATATTTATTGATTCGCATTGCAGCGAAATGTGGATGCCCCTTAAATCAGGCTCCCGATATTCAGGACTTATTGCCAGCGTGTTAGCAGGTAATTAGCTGCCAGAGGGATTTACGAGCGTCCGGGGGCCGAATTCGAGGACAGAACCCCTGCGTTCGGGCGCATAACCGCGATTAAAAAAGTAAAACAGTTTGTTTTGCGTGCAATTTGACTCAGTTCGTCGAAAAAACAAGAAAAAAGGAACATTCGCATCATATTCCGTGCCGGGGCACCGTTCCACGCAAACGAACAGAGGCCTACGAGCGAATTGAGAAGGCTAACGATGAAATATACCGCGGTGACGTTCGACGAGGACCGTTCTCCTGAAATCCAACGGACGCTCGGAAGCGTCCGGGGGATATCGCGTGCGTGTCCGTCCGTGCGTGCGTACATGCGTGCGTGCGTAATATTCATTAAAATATGGTGTCGCCCGGCAGGAAGCCGATGAACCGGGTACCTTCGAAGAGGCGGAAGAAACCAGAAGAGACCCAGTCGGCATTTTTCCACCGCGAAACGCGAGACCCGCAAAAGGAATGAGGCCGATTTCATCGGGCATCGACATAAGAGGTGGCGAAACGGGCGACGATCTGTAAAAATGTCGACGGTCGAATTCTATTAGGGGGGCCCATAAGTAATCAAAACTTTGTAGTAAATTCAAGTTTTTATTTCTTAATTTATTATCTAATCTCTATCATTATCAAGGACAGTTTGCCATCTTTCCTGCAAATTTTCAATCCCCCTCTTATAAAAATCCGGGGTTCGTGAAGCAAAATATGACCCAAGGTGCCTCCTTGCATCTTCCATAGAAGTGAATGTTTTATTTCTTAAATAATGCTCGAGAGATCTGAAAAGATGATAGTCAGAGATAGTCAAATTCCCATTGCAATTCTTTGATTTTGTCCTGGGTGAGTTTCACTGTACGGGGCCGGGAATTGTCCATTTGCAGTATTACACGTTTTCTGTTGACCTTCAATACGTCTCCATAAACATCGCAAATTTTCTTTGTTGTTACCGTTGCATTAAATCCCGCATGAAAATGAAAAAGTATGCAATCACGAATACGATCCTCGGAAGGTACGGGCGACGCCATTTTATTACAAGGTTGTAAAAAAATTATATTTTCTAGAATATTTTGAGCACAAGCTGCTTTACCGAAAACTGTAAAAGAATGCGTGTTTCCTCTTCAACGATCGGTACAGAACTGAAGGCAAAACAAATTCTTTGCAAATAATTGATTACTCATGGGTACCTGCGCACCCGGTTACCTACTTACAATTCCTTTTTAGCGTCGATCACCGCCACGCGAATTTTATGTGTTTCACACGAGTTTCTCGAGCGATCGACGTTATTCAACCCTTCAGGAACGACGCAAGGCAAAAATTGTCAACGCAGACCAAATTCGTATCATTGTTATTTATTCGTTAGTTTCTGATTCGGAGGAGAGAATTTAATCCAGAGAAATAGAAGCATAAGCATAGCGAAGCAAATATTATTATCGCATTCTCTCCAAATATTGTTCCAGAATTTCTATAGTATAATTGTCGGGACAACGTGACCCCACGAACCTGTAAACCAGTGGTGGGCACACGGTTGCTCTAAAAAAGCTTTACACTATAAGAAGGAAAAATAATACACGTTACATTCCTAAAAATCAAGAATTAAAGTAGCCTATTTCTTGACCCTCCGGGAGTATTTCAAGTTTACTTCCCACCAGGTCCAAGCTATTTTTCATACGAAGAGAAACTGTGGACTCAACATTTTTATAGAAGAGCAAAATCAAAAGCAAGCATAGAAAGGAAAATATTTATATTTTATTGAAAACTTATTAATATACATTCAGAGTAATAGGATAACAAGATGATTTAAATTTGATTTTGGCCACCATGTACGGGGCATTGAACCCAGTAGGTAAAAGTGCCATGCCGCTTACATGGCGGCGTTGGTCCGTTAAGGGTTAAATTGTCTTTAGCATCTCAAGCAGAAACGTCTAGGTTACTTTCTTGCCGGCAGCTTCCACGATTCTTTCGCGCTGTAAAATTTACAGCGTTCACGCCCATTAAACGAAAAAGTTGTAAATTGCGGCGTTCCTTTTCTACCTAATAACACAATGTCGGTACTGAAATGGTAACGCTCCGTTAATCGACTTCTTGTCGAACGCATGCATGCAAAAAGATCATCTGCCCAAAGGACAGGATATTCGAAACGAGGTAAAATTCCGTCGGAAAGCTACACGTTGCCGGCAACATTAAGATAATTGGAATTTCTTACAAACTCTCCGCTCTCATTCACGGGAATCGTGTCGAATCGAGACACACTGAGAGAGAGAAAGAGAACCACTCCTTAGAAGAGCCTCATCAGCGTCTTCACCAGAGTCTAATCAAAGCTAAACGAACCGAGAAGAATGTTTTGAAACCGGGATACGAGGTATCCGACATCGGCTTCGAGTTCGGTGTCCGTTCACCTTCGATTCCATTCTCGCGCTAACGAGATTCGCAGAAAGTACCAACCACGATCAATTGTTAAACAAACGATTTCGAGCGAAGAGGCAAGTGCCGCGGCCACCTCGCTTTGAAATTGTTCTAGGGGCCAAAGACGTTCAGTACATAAATCGCGGAGCTTCGTGCAACGTGATAACGTGCAAACATAAAATTTGAAATTTGTCCAAGAAAAATTGGATTTCGCACAGGCGTCTGCTGGGCTGCCGGCAAGATTTCGCACGTGACACGGAGAATGGGAGGGGGCTGTTTCGCGGGGATCGTCGGGTCGGTTGGGCGCCCGGAAAAATGGCGATTCAGGCGACAGTCGAGAGTTTTCTCGGGCCGCGTCCTTTCCAGTCACGCAACGGGGCCGGCCAATTACGAGCGATTAATCAAGCGGCCTGGCGGTGAAAAACGCTAGTCCCGGGAACTCGTCCGCGAGGCACATCGCGAACCACCGCCTTGGGAATCGCGGAGCCTGGACCCGTGGAGTTTATTTTACATCGGACCGGCGCGGCGCGGCGCGCGGCGACCAGTTCTCGGCCTTATTCAGAGTTTCAGGAAGCTCTCGGCCGCTGGCAGAGGGACATAGTTGATTGTTGCCATTCGCGGATACTGTTGGCTGGGATATCGCGGATAGCAGTTTCGTCTCTTTTGCTGCTAATTGCTGGCTTTCTGGTTTGTGGCGCGCACGGATCTCGCTGCGAAACCACCGTTCGAATACCTTTTTACGATTCCCTCCGCTAGATGAAAGGCAAAAGTACACGGATTGCCGGCCCGGAGCGGGCGCTACTTATAGTTATTACCACCAAGAACTTTCGTGAAACCTTTTTGACGTTTTTTTCTTTTTTCATGTTCGCTGGAAAATATAGGCACGGGATTTTACAGGCAATTCAGATGTTTTATGCGACCGTGGTTTCATAGTTTGATTGCCCGGGTAATAAACAGATGAATTGTAAAGGCAACTTGAGAACGCTGGGACCCCGCTATCGCGGTAACAAGCGGAGATACAGTGCGAATGCTTCGTGTATTCCGTATGATGATTCCCGTGCTTGAATCGAGTAATAGAGCAGATATAATTCACATTGTTGCTTGAAGACATCGGATAGGATCTGCGAAGTTTAGGCTCAGTTGGGTTTGGTCGTTCGCGAGTTTAACCACTCGCGCTACGATTTAGCTTTCTGTTACCGCGCTCTACAATATAACATGCGGTAAGGCGTTACATCGATGCCACACCGCGTCTGCGAGCTCACACCTTTAAGCAGTGCCTTAACGCGTTGGTAGGGTCTTACATAAAGAATTTTACACGACTATGAATGAATATTCACAACAACAATAACATTTTATCAATTAATAATCTACTTCTGTATGGTAAATTTCAAAACATTTTGGAGTATGTAATGCCACAAGGCATTCCTTGCACTCCCAAGTAGTCTCGCTGCGTTTTTTTTTTTTATGTTTGACGCACACTTTACACCGTCTTTGACGATTTTCTTTTAGCTTCTGTGGTTGGAATATTCCTTGGAAAATGGCCCCATTGTTTTGATTGTAATCGAAGTGGTATATCACTAACAGACAACCTTCCACGCTTTGTGTATTCAGGCATATGTACACTTTCTGAAATCTATTCTGCTCCATCCAATCGAAATTTTGGAAACGTGTATTTTTTGCTTTTCGGTATATTCGATGTCTTCGAAAATGTCGTGCAATCTGGAACTGTAGCTCGAATAATGGGCGATCTAAATGTTAGCCGACGTGACGAACACGTCGTTTTTGTTTCTGCGACAAATGCCTATCGACGTGGTAAACACGTCGCTGGCGGCTTTGGAACAAGATCATCTCTACGTGCGTAGCACGTCTTTATAGCGTATGTGGTTAATACCCGTAAAAATTAGGCGCTCGTGCCTTGTCCAGGCGTTGAAGTCTCCGAAGCGAGCGTCAAATCAACTATAAAAGCGTTAGACCGCCTGATCAACCACTCTCGAGACTGTTCAGAGGCTCCGAGCAAAAATTAGCTCTATGGACATTAAACTTGACCGGCAATGCAATCTTTCGCATTCGATCGCGAGAAGCGCCGTACTCGAACGTTCGACGAGGCATCGCCAAGGTCCGCGGCTATTCGATTTCAGTTCCCGGAAGCTCGGTCCAATATTTCACGTCAACCGGATAACTTCTCCAATTCATCTCGACGAATGAACAGCGCTTCTGGCCTGGGCCGGTGGCCGGCGGTTCCCATCGGCTGATAAATTTTCTACAAAGTGGCAAGCGCCGTCGAAAGCTGCAGGACGCCGCGCCGTTGCGGCCGCCGCCATCTCGAAACGAAAGTCCTGTAATCGTTGTTGCGATCGCGCGGAAACGCGGGTCTGGGGCATGCTGTATATCGACGCGAACGAGAGAGAGAAGGGGGGAGAGAGAGAGAGAGAGGAGAAGATGGAAACACCACGAAGAATCTCGGCTAGGCAATATTCCTGGCCGGAGCGAGTCGGTAAACGAAATTCAACCGGCGTTACACGCGTAGCAGGAATTCAACGGGGGAATTCCAACGATGCTCCGCGGTTTGCAGAAACGCAGTCGGGTTTACGAGCGCCTTCCGGAATTTTTTCTAGTTCTTCCGGCGAACCGGCGACCCCACGACGCCGCCCTCCCGCCACCGATTTACAGTTAGACACTCGGACGTGTATAAACGACACGGGGTGGAGTTCGCTTGGAAGCCGGGGACCCAGAAGTTTTCCGATTCCCCGGCATTTTTTCTTCGTCGATCGTCGAAGGTGCGGCAGCTAATCGAACAAAAAGTCGCCATCCTGGAAATCCACGACCGTTATCGTTATTACCGATTTATTTCGCGGCAACAACCCTGCGGAAACGTAAAACGAAAATAGTAACGGGGCACGTGGAAATTGAACGGCAAAGTTATGGGCAATGGGCCGCGAGTCTCAATTATAATTATCAGCCATTCAAATTGCCAACTGAAAATAAAATCAGATGCCTCCGCGGACTTTCGATCTTTGCTCGGTCGATTTCTTACTAATTGCTGGTGAAGCTGTGTAATTCTACGTCTGCAATCTAGTAGTGCAAACGTACAAATATCGTAACTGGCAACACTGCCGGGAAAGAAAGCTATTTATATTTGGGAAATAAATGAATGGCGAAATAAATGTTTAGTTCAATTTGTTCGACGACCATGATATTCTTCTACGAGAAAACTTTATTCCTAATTGCATCAGTGAACGTTCTGTATACAAGAAGCAATAAATATTGAGGTTGATAGAATACATGCGAACAAAAGTATTGATAAAAGTATTTATTAAACTCAGTGGAAAATGGATTCAGAGTACGATGGCTCGGCACGATAATGGACGGTTTCAAGTAGCCAATCTCAGATTAGAAATCACGGGTTCGCTTGTGACAGGCAAAAGGAGTAAGAGCTTTGCCTCCGTCCGATCGTGTTAATATCTCGAAATCCATCGTAAACTCCGCGAATATTCTCGCGAGAGACACACAGAGGCTTTGCCCCCGGAAGGTGTCTGAGGATTTACAGTTAACTTCGGCAGATATACAGCAGCCCCGGGGGTTTTTATGGAAATAGAGGCGTGGGTAATACCGTCATTTTCGTGTGCAACGCCGCGATGATGCATCCTCCCCAGGCCTACAGTTTTCCACGGTAGGGGAGGGATTAGGTTCCAGAAAAAATCGCGAGACCGAGTCCGAGTCCGAGGGACGTTGAACTATGAGGCGTGCAGGAATGACTTTCGTAATTTTCTAGTCTTTAGCAATTCGCTTCGGACCGACACAGTTCTAAATGTTCTGTATGTTCAAAAAGGAACTTTGAATAACGAGCGTCGAGAGTCATTTTATGTATCTTCAATAATAAAGCGTAAACTTTGTTGCAACTGCTAAGTCGAGTCTACTTCACTCGACCTACGGCTTCCCGTAAAATTCTTCATTCTCTAACGAAGTTTGTACAGTTTTAGTAATTGTTTTGTACCACCTGCAATTTTTAACACTAGAACTACCCGAGTCCTAAACGTGACTTAGACTTATCCCTTTATAATAACAGCAAGATTGAATTTGCTCCGGTTTCATACGATTGATATAGTAACATGTATTCCAAAGAAGAGATATGTGAAAAAATTTCTCGTGAAAACGTTTTCATAGCTACGGTAATCGTGAAAGAAGAAATCATCCACCAGTCATTTTGACTGGTTCGGTAGTTCTAGTGTTAAACATGCCGAGGGTCTTTGTATTTAACCACTTGCGCTATAAAGACGTGCCAAAATGCAAAATTGTACAAGCTCACAAATGTGAACAGCACAAATGTACTGGAGTGTCCAAAAAAGTCAAAAAATTCATTTGTACTAATTGCAAATAAATAAATTATTATTTAACTAATATCTACTATGATTTTGATATTACTTTGGTATAGGTACGACTTTGGGATCGGAGGTACGACTTAACAAACCGGTTTGATAAGTCGTACCGATCCCCTATTTTTTTTAATTGATGTTTTACAGAAATATAAATAGTTCTGATGCATTATTTTCATACGAATAAAAGCTGTATTTACTGAAGTTGGTATATATATCGCAAAACCGATATTTTGTTGCAAAATTTTCAATTTAGAGACAATTTTATTTTAGAGGTACGACTTAAACAACCTTCCCCTATATTGTAGAGCGCGGCACGGCAACCGAAAGTCAAATCGTAGCGCAAGTGGTTAAATTATTCAATGTTTAACCAGCCTTCCCTGGCCGTCTAATGAGTGTCATCGGATTAAGACTTGTCTCCCCACTCTGCCTTCCCCCACGCTTCTATTACGGCCCGGTCGCTGGACGCGTTCCTGTCGCGCGTGTGTCACAAAGTCACGTGACTAATCCGGTACTGGTAGAGAGGGAGAGAGAGAGAGGGTAACGTTTTCCCCTGATCTTCCCCTGATCTCTTCAGCTAAATTGACGAGACCGCTCGGACGCATCGTCCGCATTACGATGCGGTCGCGGAACCCTTTGAGGATGCTACGTGATCCTTTGCCGAATCGATTCGGACCCTTGCGCCGGTCCGGATCGAGATATTTGCGCGGAATCAGGAGCGATCGAATCGCCGACAGGCCCAGAAATCGGCCGGCTCGTTGCCAGAGATCGCCGACGGTAACGACGATGATGACTTCATTGGGGCGTATTTAACTTATTTCGGCCGGATCGTTTGGCGCGGCTGCTCATCGGGGGCAGGCTCCGCCGATCCTCTTTAATTATGAAAAAAATATCCCGTCACGGAATTCGCGCATTAACGGGGAAGCAGAGCCAATCAACCTCTCGAGCGTTATCTCGTTTACAAGGATTTTTGCGTAATTCAGCCACGGCCGAACCCGAGATCTCGTAAGGAAAGTGGTTTTATTGTCTTCGTGCGTCTTCAATTTCAGCCGATCACGACGCGACCAGATTCCCAAACAGTGTTATCAGTCCGTGGAACATGTTCGCGAACGAAGAGCTGTTCGTGTGGGTGATACGCGACGCTCTTGGCCGTCTCGGGAACGTTGTAGCAGGTGTTCTTGTATTGAAAGAACTGAGCAAAATTTTTACAGTTACACGGACAGCTTAAAAATATCTTGAACCGAAGGAAATGTTCGTGTATCGGAGCTCGAACTGTGTTCGAATCAGCGTGATCGTGTGAGGAACGTGTAACCTTCCATTTTCGTGAGATGTTTAGATAAATATATCATTGCCGTTTATTGTTTCATTTTGACAGAAACGATATAAACGTACCAATCGATTGGCCACAATGTTAAGGATACGTACATGCTGAAGCGACAACGGGGAACTTTCTCCTCGCCTCTCTTTGCTGTACGGTTTCAAATACTTCCAACAAATTACTCATTTCTATTTACGTAGAAATAAACTGTGTTCGTTTTGCGTGCGAAGATTCGCAGTCCACAGATCAGAAATTCAAGAAGAAATAGAGTGACTGCTCAGCTTCGAAGTTGCAGAGGCACACCTTCTGCCTCGCGATCTTTAATATTCGATTTCTCTAGACTAGACTATCGCGAGTGCTCGGGGATTAAACACAGCAGTCTAGAAAACCGCCTGTAACGCCGGCGAGTATAATAAGACGAGCGTTTCGAGTGATCAAGGACCGGGCAGGCCGGTGCCCGTGGGTCAGAGGTCGAGCAGCGCGGAAGAAGACGAAGGTGAGAGAAGCGCACGGTGCACCTGTGCCCGGATGATTTTCGCGATTAACGGTCGCGGATCACCGGGGTTTGCTACCTGAGCAAGCAGAATTCACCTTGCTTGTCCGTCGTGGTCGTCCCTTTTGGTCAGTTGATGACGTTAATACGCGCACGGCCACGTAATGACGAGTCGCGCCGAGGGCCGAGAAGTCGAATCGCCCAACGGGTTGCGGTCGCCTGTGTGTTATTCACCGAATCGAATGAAAAACAGGTCCTCATCAGGTCCATCCCCCGAGGAAATGAGGGGACACCGCAAGATCGAGCCTTTCTCTCGTTATCGTTCTCGAACGCGAGCGAGGTCGTTAGCGAAAAGAATCGCGGTGATGCGCCAAATAAATTCTGGTTATCTGCACCGTGTTGCGCTGTAATTGCGGCAATTAGCCCGATCCCGCCGGGAATTATCCTTTTCGAAAATCGTTCCTGCGACTGGATTCTCCCCTCGGCTTAAGCTGCGCGATAATGCGGAAAGAAGAATGGTGTTTTCGTAGCTTTATCCGAAGGAATTCGTGTTGCTTCGTTAAATGGTGCGAGACGAATCTAAAGACTGGACAAACTGCGATTCGCGCTGTTTATTTCAGCCGTTGTTGCATTCCTTTGAGCATCAAGTGAGCTTCTGATTATAGAAATTAACATTTCAAGCATGATACGACATAAACCTGGTGCGGTCCTCAATAGTTCCACAAAAGACTTTCGTTGATATTCATTTTCGTTTCTAATATTAACTTGGACAATTGAAAATACTTGCGCAAAAGATTCCTGGTTGATACTCGTTAGTTATCATTTTATACTTGAATTCCACCAATCGATGTCTAATTGCCACACAACAATGCAGAGATAGCAAATATCGCCGTTAACTTCTGATCGAGTGCATGAAATTGCATGTTCCAAGATATGGATTTGAATGAAGCAACATAGTCAGCGGCGAAAAATGTGTGAGAAGATGAGAGGATCGCCGGAACTAGTTATCGGTGTCACGGAACTAGTCCGTTCAACTTGTGTTCATCATGAATCGTGAATTCCACGTGGGACGTAATTTATGCGTGAGGCAACAGAGTGCATCGTGCACATTGTTAATCAACAACGTCGCCACCCATCGAGCACACGTGCATCCTACGCGAACACACCGCTTTCCATTGGATATTCCGCTTCGAAATAGATCGCCGGTCTTTAACGAGATATTGGTTTTCTAATTTGAATGAGCCGGGCCGTCGTGCGCTTCCTACAAACGGAGCGTGATCCGAGAACACGATACAGGCATCGAGTGATTATGACGATCGGAGAAGGAAGGCTGTACTTCAAAGACGCCGCACGCGACTCGACCGATACGACGAATTAAAATGAATCATCGTTTCCAGACGGGAACGAAGAAAGAACTGTTCAGAACGGTTCTCGAAATATGCTGTTAAAATGAACTCTTATTATTATTTTTTTTATTTCTATCTTTAAAGATACATTCAATTAAATTATTTTGTTGAAGTTCACTAAAAATATTAGAACACTTTCTGAACGCACGAAAACGATACCGAAATATGTGTGAGAACGTGCATGCACGTGAAGAACCGAAGAAACGTGGATCTCTTTGTCAGACGCTTCGCACCAAAATGGCGGTGTCCGTCGAATGGCTTCCACCGCGGTCGGATCGCCTAAGACCCGATTCATTTTCCTTTAATCGACTTCGAGGCAGCTCGAAACACACCCTGCACACAAGAGAAGTGCCGCACACGTGCTCAAGCTCGTTAGGCTCTCGGGTCCATGGGCACACGGACGCGCGAGCGTCGATGCGCATAAGCATGAAGCGAAAGAAAAGGACGGGGACAGGTGAGAGGCGATTCCGAACGCAGGAGGAGGAAGAAGGGGTTGGAGGAGGACGGATCCCGGAGAAGTGCATCCGCGAGCTAGGTTTCGCATAGTTTATCAATGCGCGTAGGCTGGTTCGAGAACACTGGCGAAGCAATAGATTACAATTATACGAACACGCCTGGCCAAACGTGGGAGTTGGCTGCACAGACACGAGCAACGACCACTGCGGATACGATTCTCGCCTCTTCCGTTTCCCGCGAGACCGGTCGCCATTTTTCGCAATGGCGAAATAAAGCTCGAGGAATTTGAGTCTTTTTTTATTAAGCCTGTCTTTGCAGGTCCTAACCGCTGTGTTCGATAAATAAGACTCTCTACGTTTTTCTCGCAATTCTCCGATTCTTGTAAATATTTTTTCTCAGGCAAGATCGATCATTTTTCGTGGAAATCGTTTTTCCATCCGGTGTTACGTTGATTTCGTTCCACTTTCGAATTTCGCGACGGCCATGGTTTTACGCGAGTTTTATTTACAACTGGACAACCGGTGTCGTTGCGCGATCCACGGAGGAGAATTTCGTGATTGTGCGCGGTGTCGTAAATTTCTGGAATAAGTGGGTAGCTTTATGGATGTCGTAAACGTGCGGCAGGATACTCCTGAATGTCGATCGCAGCATGTTCTTCCTGCGGCTTCGAATTTCTCGGATGGGAACATTGTCACACATTGTGCACGGTGTAGCGGAAATTGAAGGGCGAAAGAATCCTGTTTGATTTCGAAACGCATTTTATATTCCTGCTTCGTCGAGAGAAGGACACCTGACCGCGTACATTTTTATTGTTCGTTAATGGAATTAAGACATTCACGAAGAATCTTTGATGACACCTGGCAAGCGACGATTTGACGATTTCTCTCCACCGAGAAAATAAACGAATAATTGGATTCGATTCCGAAGAATTTCATCTTTATTAATATGCCTCGTAATTGTTCATACTAGAATAATTTTGCTAGAAGTTGATGAATGACGAGTTAAGTCGTTTTTAATGCGAATTCCTTTGTACCTTCGGTACTGTTTTCGGTGCGGCGATGCAGCGGTGAGGTCATTTGCATTGAAAGATTATCTGAAGCACAGATCCCACAATCTGCAGAGACAGTTTACCAGTAAACGGGCAATAACATTCCACGGAGTCAACCATCGAACCCAAACTATTAATTCCTGCGGGTCCGCGGTGCACCGAAGTCCTCTCGGAATTCTTTCGCATTGTTCCGCAATCTCGAGTCCCGTTATCCACCGCCATGGTTCGATTTCTACTTGATTCGTTTCCGTATCGCGATCCCAGGACGAAGGTCTAGGGAACGTGAAAGCCACGATCGGTCCGGCCATCATCTTCATCATCGTTCGGACACACGTGATCTCGCTATTCGTGCTCTCCTACGCAAGTCCTCGGGACCTTCGGCAGCCATTGTTACGCCGTGTGAATTACGGTCACGTTCGAATCTCCATTCGAAAATCAGAGATTCCAAAACATTGTCTATCCCAAGCTTTCATTCAAACTGCACTACGATTGATAAAAGAAAAAACCTTAAAACATTCTTAATTTCATTTATTTACTGGTCATCTGGTCCTTGGGACCTTGAGGGTCTTCGACTTTTACATTCTCAAATATACTTCTAATTTACAGTATTTCACTTTAGCCCACCATTATTTAACTTGATTTCTCTACTATTGCACCAGAAAAACAAACGAGGAACGAGTTTCTTAATATTAAACGGCCTTGAACCTTCAGAAACGAAATTCAAACGTTCCTTCTCTCTTGCGATTATAAGAGTACGATAAAGAAAGACGAATGAAAGAGCATCGAATATTGATGGGGGCACTGACAAGCATAAATTTACGACTAAGGTGCGTTGCATTTCGTGACGTTTATCACAGGATGCAGCCATGTTTTGAAGGATAATACCAGTGGCTGTGTTATTCTAGATCAGTCTGAGCGCATTTGTAGGGGACGTTAAGGAGGGTTCTTTGCTTAGACAGGGGCCTGTAGCTCTTTTTAAGTGTAGGTTTTAAAATGCGTAGGATATTGAAGTCGAACGGAGATTTGGTAACGTTTGGAACTAGTAATTAAATCCTTTAATTGATGCTCTCTGAATCCTCGGTATATATTTATTCATTTCTCGTGAGAAACTTCGTAAGATGCAGCTTTAATTTAGTTAAAATCAAGTTTTTCAGTCACAAATCCGTTGCGTATGGTTAAACAAACTTCACTGGAATATTTCAATCAAATTAATATACTATACGAACATGTAAATGTTGTTGTATTAGAACAATGTTCAACCAAGAATTAAAATTTAATAGTGCAACATTAAATAAGGATTTCAAGATTGAATATACTGGAACATATGGATCTATATTCTATATTAATTTTTAAACAACAGATTTTAATAAAATCATCCGCAGTTAAAAAAGGATTTACCAGATCGAGAAAACTTCTTTGGGACAATACAGTGTTGCCGTTGTGTTTGAGGATTCTCTAATAAAAGCATAGTGAAAAATGGGTGGAATGCTCAATGGAGCAGGTGGCCACATATCAAAGTATACAAGTGCTGCGCAGTTTTTCCATTTTTGTTCGCTCGTAGGTCGCGAAGAAACGACACCCGGCAAGAAAACTGCAGGGAAAGACAATGGCGTGTTAACTCAGCGGTAAAAAATGTTTCTGCCTGCAACCCCGCCTCGTGTCCTGGAACGTCTTTAATAATTCAAACGCTACACGGTTTCTACGGGCGTATTCGTATGCTAATACGCGGACACGACGGACTTCTTACATTGATAGCACCAACGAATGACTTCGCAAAAGCGGACCGATTGTCTCGGTCCGAAAAGATGATTCGTCCGGTGACTCGGAGAAAAATTTAGGCTTCACGCCTATTCATATTCTCGCGTTGCAAAATAACAAGCTGAACGAGGACGATCGCAAAGTTGAACGACTTTTGCTACAAGTTCATTGAATTCCGTGACACCGAAATTACTCGAACGATTTTGTAAGCGCAACTGTTCATCACTCAAGTTCATCTGTTCCATTTACTATTCCGATATTCTTCCTCGTTATTGTTCCGATCCCAAGAATAACAGTGGAACACTCAAATTTTCTTTAATTCGCAGTAAACTATATGGCAAATTTAATTAAAATTTAAAGGATTAGTGCTCGCTGCGCAATGCGATAAATCCGCGTTGTGTACGCAGCCCTTAGGATTCGAAAGGAAGCGACAGGCGGTACGCCGACGTCTTGTACGTGCGTTCACAACTGAATTAGCTGGATCATTGTCTGAATGGGGGAAAAAAGAGACAGGGAAATATTAAGTGAATGCAAATACGGTAAAAATCGGCGCGTCATCCGGTTGACAATCGTTGATGTCTCCAAGGCTATCTGCCGCTGTTACCTCCGCCGAGAGAAAGTTTATCTGTCAGGTAGATTTTCAACAGAAAGAAAATACGTGTGATATAGAAAACATTGAATGAGGTACATTCTGAATCTAGCAAGAACGAAGTAATGGAATGAAAAAGATTTAATGTCAGTTCTTCGGTATTATTTGCCACGTTCTACGGAGAAGCTGGTATCGCTGGTTGCATCCAACGCCGAAATCAAGTTTCTGGGTCCGCGAGCGGGGAGCCACTTGCCGTTGGTTCAGCATGGAACCTTTATAACGCGGAAGGCCAAGCGTCCTGACCGATAACTTTCACCCATTGAGAAGTCCGCCATACACGGCTAAAGAATCTATCGATAGTCGTGCCTCGGTTCTCGTTACGTCGAATTCCCCGTTCGGCTCTTCTTAATTAGCTTTCCTCCAATTAAGGGCATTGTCTCGGGCTCGCTCGGAAGCGACGCGTTCTCGAAATTAGCGGATGCGGCCTAGGCTTATCTACGAATCAAGCTCGATCGACTTTCGCGTAGACCGAGGATCCCGTTTGCCCCTCGCGCCGCTCCCCGTGCTTGATTCGCAATTAATTCATACGTTACGTTTAATTATCGCGAAACAGCCCGGCCGCTATCTTATTTCACAAAACCCGAAGATTACCACACGCTGGCAGGATACTGGTCGCCGCGCCCGATTTCAGAGAGAACTTCTCCGCGGTTCCCAGAAGATAAACTCCGCATTTAGTTGACCCGTTTCCTCGGGGACCACCTTTTCAATGAATAATTTAATTCGATCGTAATTAATGCAATTTATTTCGCCGGGGATAGCAGTAATTTAATTAGACCACCTATGGCGAGGACACGTCGCATGAGACCAACACCGTTCGCCGATAACTCGTCTTCCTCTTTCCTGTCTTTCTCCACCGGCACGGCTGCGATTCGTCTGGCTCCCGTCCGGAAGCTAGATTATGTTCTCGACACTGTGAAGAGATCCTAAAACCTCCTGCTGCATTCGTAGAGCGCCCTCGAGGATCGGTAAAACTCGATTGGCGGGCTTCTTAACGAGACGCCGCATAAAGTCACTCGCATAAATCCGTGATACCCTTTATTTCTTTAATAATATGTTCACCAATTTATAGATATCAATGCTAGTCGAAACAGAATAGACAGAAATGAACAATTGAGAATTTCGGTAAAATTAAAACTCTCCGCGTAACAACTCAATCATTCGAACGCGCAATTATTTTCTCGAAGAAGTGGATCTTCAAAACAGCCAAAACTTTCAGGTTTCTTGTTAGCAATGTCGGCGATCACCGGGACCATCTGGTCTGGCAATTTTCTTGCACAGATAGCGATCCGTAGAGTCTAATTACTCCCGATAATTGGCGCTATTATCGCCATCCCCGGATCACTGTGCAACGAAGATGAGAACACGGTGGGAAAAAAGCGCAAGGAATCGATCGATCAAAGATGCAATTAGCTGTGCCACCATCCGGACCAGTTTTGTTCTTCCTCCGTGCTCCTCTTCTGTATGCGTCTAATTAAGGCTAATTACGGTAGCCGCCTCTTTGACGACTTCATTCGCCCCTGAGAATGTTTGTAATTTTCCGAGTTACGCTTATAACACAGAAAGAAGTGATCGGGATGATTGGGGCTGGAGGACCGAAAAATGTTTGGTACCGTTACAACTTTCACCTGGTCCGATCGATAAACCGCACTTTTTGTCGGGAACTGCATAATCACGGGTAATTGCGCGCAGTTAAAGCCAAAACTGCACGCTCGATCTTGCGGATTGTATGAAATTCCTTCACCGAAGAACTTGTTCCCGAAACTGATTTAATCTCCAAATTCGATGCACAATTTCACTAAAGCATAAGAGATTTAATTACTCTTTAATATCGAAAGTTGACTTTAATAGTTTGTTTATACTTCTCTCATCTTGTGTCGATATTGAATCTGCTTTTCAAGCTAATAAAGTCGGTATTTGTCAGGCATACATATTCGAGACACCCTATGTAAATTAACGTTTAATTACATGGTACACTATTATCGAAAGTGTTAAAAGACATTTCATGTGTGTGACATTTTACTTCCCGTGTTTATAATTTCAGTAAATTAACAATACATTAATCTATGACTATTTATGCACATCAAGAATTATACAGTACCTGTGTAAACATTTATTTCCTTTCTTGATAATTTTAGTGTTATTAAATTCTTTAAATATGTTCGCTGTTATAAATCCACGAAATCCGCAAGCTACTTGTAATTTTAGTAGCACAGAACAATTGAATATGAAACAACCCAAAGAACTTGACACGGTACTTCAACCGTGCGCGGAATGAAATAATTGAAGAGGGAAGTAAGGGAGCATTTTGTTTATTTGTACGTCACCGTTTGTTTGCAGGTTTCACTGGTACACAGTGCGAAATCGACATCGACGAGTGCGCAGCGAAGCCATGTCTGAACGGCGGTATGTGCTCCGATCTGATCAACTCGTTCAAATGCACTTGCGCGAACGGTTTCGCGGGTTCCCATTGCCAGATCAACATAGACGACTGCGCGTCGTCGCCGTGCAAGAACGGCGGGATTTGCCAGGACTCGATAGCGAAATACACCTGCGACTGTCCGCCAGGGTTCACCGGAGCCTCCTGCGAGACGAACATCAACGACTGCCAGTCGAACCCCTGCCACAGCGGCACCTGCATCGACGGAGAAAACAGCTTCAGCTGCAACTGCTTTCCAGGATTCACCGGGAAACTCTGTCAAATACAGATCGACGAGTGTGAGAGCAATCCCTGCCAATTTGGTGGACGATGCGAGGATCGTATCAACGGCTATCAGTGCATCTGCAGGCCCGGTACGTCCGGGACAAACTGCGAGGTGAACGTCAACGAGTGCTACAGCAATCCCTGCAGGAATGGGGCGAGATGCATAGACGGCATCAACAGGTGAGTGGAAATTCGTTGGTCGGTGATATGGACTTGTGAGTAACCATTTCATACGGTGCTTCCACCACGATAATTGCATTGAGCAATTATTTGATGGTGGGAAGCAATCTCAATGGAAGCCAAGCTGGTTGGAAAATGTGCATTCAAATTGTAGATTAGCATACAATGTCAATCTACGATAGAGCTGGGTAAAATATTGTTTTGAATAGTAAATAGCAGATCCATTTTATTTTAAAGTGTGGGTATCATTTTAAAAAAGGAGAACGAGTCAAATGTGTTCCTTCAATTTTACTCAGTTCTGATCGAATGTTCTCCTTTGGCGCGCTTGGCCCATAGGAGAGGAGGAATCTCCGAGAACGTGGCTAAACTCTTTCCGCTCCAAAAATTCCACGACCTACGAACGACTAAGAATTATCATCACAGTCTAACTTTCGCAAAATTAGCGACAATCAGGCAAAATTGACCACCCTATCCCGTTCGCTCACACGACACTGAGATAGTGCTCCTTCGTTCTCGAGGGCACGAAGCTCCCTGCGCGTCGACCCCTAATCAGGCAAAATCTTGGTCTGGTCTAACGTTTATCATTTCTTCCATCCTCAGTGGATACGATGTCTCTTCTTCCAGGTATTCGTGCGAGTGTGAGCCTGGCTTCACCGGGCAGCACTGCGAGACAGACATAAACGAGTGCGCGAGCAATCCTTGCGCGAACGGTGGCCGTTGCATCGACATGACGAACGGGTTCCGGTGCGAGTGCCCTCGCGGCTATTACGATGCTAGGTGTCTCAGCGACGTGGACGAGTGCGCCAGCAACCCCTGCGTGAACGGCGGCACCTGCGAGGACGGTATCAACCAGTTCATCTGCCATTGCTCGCCCGGCTACGGTGGCAAGAGATGCGAGGCCGACATCGACGAGTGCGGCTCGAATCCCTGCCAGCATGGCGGCACCTGTAACAACCACCTGAACAGCTACAGTTGCAAGTGCCTCGCCGGGTACGCGGGCACCAACTGCGAGACCAACATCGACGATTGTGCGAACAACCCCTGCCAGAACGGAGGGTCCTGCATCGACCTTGTCAACGATTACAAGTGCGTCTGCGAGCTACCCCACACTGGCCGGAACTGCGAGGACAAGCTGGATCCTTGCTCGCCTAACAAGTACGACCATTATTGTCCGCGAATTTCTATGTTGCTTCGTGCCATTTCAACAGATCAGTTCGCGCGTCGCGCAGATTCATAGTCGGTAATTGACTAACTGTCAACCGGCACTACAATTACTTGACAACCCCTTTCGTCTGCTGCTTTTCTCAGGGGTTGTTAATCGCAGGGCAGTTTCGCATTGCGGCGACCTATTTGTATTCAAACCCGACCGATATACGTATGAACGCAAGAATACAGGAAGCCATCCAACTTCTATTCTTCTTCGATTCTATTCGTACAGAGCTTCCCTTACGAGGAATGGAACTTCTGATGTTCCATCGGTTTCTGTAATCATTGCGTTTAACATTGATAACATTTTGTTCTAGATGTCTTCATGGTGCCAAGTGTTCACCGTCATCGAATTTCCTCGACTTTGCCTGCACCTGCACGGTCGGTTACACGGGTAGACTCTGCGACGAAGACGTCGATGAGTGTGTAATGACGTCTCCGTGCAGAAATGGCGCTACATGCAGGAATACTAATGGCTCTTATCAATGTCTCTGCGCGAAGGGCTACGAGGGTAGGGATTGCGTGATCAACACCGACGATTGCGCTTCCTGTAAGTATAAGCATTACGACTTCAACGCCTGAAGTACTATTTGCAAAATAAGTCTAAGTAGTTGTAACTATTTATAGCAAGTCCTGTTTACAAAATAATTAACTAATCTGGTTTATTTCAGTCCCCTGTCAAAATGGCGGCACCTGTTTAGACGGCATCGGTGATTACACTTGTCTCTGCGTGGACGGCTTCAGCGGCAAACACTGCGAAATCGACGTGGACGAGTGTCAGTCCCAGCCGTGCCAGAACGGCGCCATTTGCAAGGAGTACGTCAACTCCTACACCTGCCAGTGTCAACTCGGTTTCTCGGGCATTAACTGCCAAACGAACGACGAGGACTGCACGGACAGCAGTTGCATGAACGGCGGCAAGTGCATAGACGGGATCAACAACTACACTTGCGTGTGCGAGCTAGGCTACACTGGTTCGAACTGCCAATACCGGATCAACGAATGTGACAGTTCCCCCTGCTTGAACGGTGCTACGTGCCACGACCATGTTCAATATTACACTTGTCACTGCCCCTACGGTTACACAGGAACCAGATGCGACCAGTTTGTCGACTGGTGCGCGGACAATCCTTGCGAGAACCAGGCGACATGCGTCCAGCACAAGAACAAATATCATTGCAACTGTTCTCCAGGGTGGACGGGGAAAGTTTGCGACGTTGAGATGGTGTCCTGTAAAGACGCCGCCATCAGAAAGTCAGTACCCGAGAAGAACCTTTGCAACAATGGTACTTGCGAGGATATTGGCAACAGTCACCGTTGCCATTGCCTCGAGGGCTACACGGGATCCTACTGTCAGGAAGAGGTCAACGAATGCGACTCTGCTCCTTGCCAGAACGGCGCCACTTGCAAAGACTTGGTCGGTTCCTACCAGTGTCAATGCACCAAAGGTTTCCAAGGTCAGAATTGCGAGTTGAACGTGGACGACTGTAGACCGAATCCTTGTCAGAACGGCGGCATTTGCCACGATCTGATCAGCAACTTCAGCTGCTCCTGTCCCCCGGGCACTCTCGGCTTTATCTGCGAACTGAACGTCGATGACTGTGCCGTCGACACTTGCCACAACAATGGAACCTGCACGGACAAGGTCGGAGGGTTCGAGTGCAAGTGTCCGCCGGGTTTCGTGGGACCCAGATGCGAGGGTGATATCAACGAGTGTCTGTCGAATCCGTGCGCCTCGCCAGGAACACAGGATTGCGTGCAACTGATCAACAACTACCACTGCAACTGCAAACCTGGTTACATGGGACGCCACTGCGAGGTCAAGGTGAACTTCTGTGACAGCTCACCCTGCCAGAATGGTGGCGTTTGCACGGCAAAACAGGCCGGCCATAAATGTCTCTGTCCCAATGACTATTACGGAAACAACTGCGAATTTGCTGGCTCTTACTGCGACAGACAGCCCTGTCTGAATGGTGGCACTTGCAGGGTGGCCGAAACAGACGTTGGCTACAGATGCTACTGTCCACCTGGAACCACCGGGACACACTGCGAAATTGACGCCAGGGACGAATGCGCCAGCAATCCTTGCCAACAGTCCAACGCGGTTTGCAAAAATCTCCTCGGTGATTACGCCTGCGATTGTCCTCCGAAATGGACCGGAAAGAACTGCGAGATTTATGATCCCAACTATGGCGGAGGCATCTTTGGAAGAACAAGCTCGAACGTGCCGAAGACCATGAACGCTTACGAGCAGGATCTGGAAATGGAGAGGAAGAAATGTGTTGAAAACAGGTGCGAAGAAAAGTCTGGAAATCATCATTGCGACGAAGAGTGCAACACGCACGCTTGCAAGTTCGACGGAAACGATTGTTCATTGGGTATCAATCCATGGAGGAATTGCACGGCTCCTATCAACTGCTGGGATGTGTTCATGAACGACATTTGCGACGACGAATGCAACAATGCTCAATGTCTTTTTGATGGAAGGGACTGTGAGAAGAAACTCGCTCCGTGCAAGTAAGTAGTCGCACAGTTTTTCATAATTAATCATAAGAGATATCGAAGTGAAAGTCTAATTTAATCCTTATGCTTAGAACCGAGTGGCCAAATCTTAAATATTGAAGTTTTAAAATTACTCGCCTATTTGGTTGCCAACATAAGGATTAATATTGCTACTATACTTCGGTAATACGGACAGATAAACTAACTTGTTCTGGTACTTTTATAGTCCAATTTACGACGCCTACTGCCGCAAACATTACGCCAATGGACACTGTGACTACGGCTGCAATAACGAAGAGTGTAACTGGGATGGTTTGGACTGTGACGGAGAACCTCCATCGCTAGCAGAAGGTGCGATCTCGGTGGTAGTCAGAATGGACATGCAGAGCTTCAGATCCCGCGTGGTCACCTTCTTAAGAGACATCGGCCACGAACTTCGAACTACCTTGAGAGTGAAGCAAGATGAACTCGGCAACGAAATGATCTACCCTTGGAAAGAGTCCAGTCTACAAACAAACATCTTCGGTCGGCCAACTACCATGTACACCAACACCCAGAATGGAGTGATCGCCTATTTGGAAATTGACAATAGAAAATGCACAGGTACTCAAGGAGCGGTGTGCTTCCCTTCAGCAAACGAGGCTGCGGAATACTTGGCAGCTACCGCGTCCAAACATTCTTTGTCAGGCGGTTTCCCCATCGAGCAAGTGCGAGGTGTCGTGGGCCCGCAAGAGTACCCTGACACGCCAACTAATTACAAGTATGTGTTCATCGGTGTTGTTATCGTGGTACTCGGTGGAATGTTGGTCGGCGTCTTGGTCACTGCGCAGAGGAAACGCGCAGTTGGCGTGACTTGGTTTCCCGAAGGATTCCTGCGAACCAGCAGCGGAAGCGGACAGCGGCGAAGATCTCGAAGAAGAGGTCCAGATGGTCAAGAAATGAGAAACTTGAACAAGCAACCATCGGTGAACTGCATGGATCTGGACGTTGGGAATGGTCGAGCTCAACAATGGTCGGACGACGAATCGGATCTACCACCTTCGAAGAGGATGAGAGCCATAGAACCCGGATACGCCAGCGATCATACTGCCATTACAGACTACGAAGAAACAGAACCTCGAATGTGGACGCAACAACACTTGGATGCCGCCGAGATTCGCAGACCGGACGCTGGTGTGCTAACACCACCGAGCTTGGAACATGGACAAGACGTCGACGCCAGAGGACCTTGTGGAATGACACCGTTGATGGTGGCCGCAGTACGCGGTGGTGGATTAGACACTGGCGAAGAAGAAGACGAAAGCGACGGGACAGCAGCTGTGATAGCCGACTTGGTGGCCCAGGGTGCGGACTTGAATGCCACGACCGACAAGAGCGGCGAGACATCTCTTCATCTGGCAGCTCGTTACGCCAGAGCCGACGCGGCCAAGAGGCTCCTCGATGCTGGAGCGGATGCGAACTCTCAAGACAATACTGGCAGAACGCCTCTTCACTCGGCCGTTGCTGCCGACGCTATGGGAGTCTTCCAAATACTCCTGCGGAACAGAGCGACAAATCTGAACGCTCGTATGCACGATGGTACCACACCCCTGATCCTGGCAGCACGCTTGGCCACCGAAGGAATGGTCGAGGATCTCATCAATGCCGACGCCGATATCAACGCTGCCGACAACAGCGGCAAAACCGCTCTTCATTGGGCCGCGGCAGTGAACAACGTCGACGCTGTCAACATACTCCTTGTTCACGGAGCGAATAGAGACGCCCAGGACGACAAGGACGAGACACCGTTGTTCCTTGCTGCCAGGGAAGGCAGCTTCGAGGCCTGCAAAGCGCTGCTGGACACCTTCGCTAATAGAGAGATCACCGATCATATGGATCGGTTACCTAGAGACGTAGCTAGCGAGAGACTGCATCATGACATCGTGAGATTGCTTGACGAACACGTGCCTAGATCCCCACAGATGGTCACTGTCATACCGAACGGTCCTCTTATGGGTAAGTGTATTTCATGTTCCCTTTTCAGAAATGAGTATATACGTGTACACTGTCTTTCTCGTTCTAAAAATTCGACTTTGTTCGGTAACATTAATATCTTTCCATTCTCTGTTGCAGGATCTCCCAACCATCCTCAACTAATCACACACCCGACGGTGATCGGTTCTGCGCCGAAGCAAACGAAGTCGAAGAAGCGACCGAAAACAGGTACCACCGGGAACCCAAACAGTCCCGAATCAGAAGGCGGAGTGGTAGTGGTGAGGCGAAAGCCGTCGGTGAAGAAGCCGCCGGCGAAACGTGGCGCACAGCCCCCAAACCAGGAGATTCCTCAGGGAGCGGAGGGTGCAGAAGGAAATCTGCCAAGTCCCTATGACAGTGCGAGTCTGTACAGCAACACGCAGCTGGTGGGTCACACGGCTACAGCGAAACAGCCGCCTCCGTACGAAGACTGCATAAAAGGCCAATCCATGCAGGGTCTGCAGCAGCTGGGGCTGGACACGTTCACGACCAACTACGGGTTGCCTAACTTTCACGACCAGCTCCTAGCGCCGCACCAACGGCAAGCACAGGGCATGGTGAACACGTTATCGCCGCCCTATAGCAATCAGTCTCCGCCGCACTCGGTGCAATCGAACATGACGCTGTCGCCGCAGGCCAGCTACATGGGTTCCCCGTCGCCTGCCAAAAGTCGGCCATCGTTACCGACTTCGCCCACCCACATCGCCGCCATGAGACAGGCGACGCACCAGAAGCACGGTGGTATGCCTCCCGTGGGTTTCGACTTCGAGAATCTGCCGTATTCCTCCAGTCAGCAACAGCAGCAGCAACAACAACAGCAGATGCAGCAGACACAACAGCAGATCCAGCAGCAACAACAGCAGCAGCAACAACAGCAGAACACGCAACAACAACAACAACAGCAGCAACAGCAGCAGACGCAGCAGTACTACCAGTACTTGACACCACCGTCCCATCACTCTGGACCGGATGTAACGCCGCAGCATCTGATGCAGGCGCCTGAGAGCTTTCCGACTCCGTCGCCGGACAGTCCAGGTCACTGGTCTTCTAGTTCGCCTCACTCGAACAGCGACTGGTCCGAGTGCATGGCCTCGCCAAACGCTTACAGCGCCGGAGGCGGTCACCAAAGCAACAAGGGCTCCGAGGCGATCTATATATGAGGCCAGGCGATGCTCTCTCCGCGCGAGTAAGTCGTGTAACAGACACGAGAACTGTGATTGACTCGTCGAGTTCGAGGGCGATTCTCTCTGGCACATATTTAGGGACTTCCGGTTTACTCTAGTTGGGTCGCGAGCAGAACGGTATTGTGTGGCCTTTACGTCGGCGTATACTGATGCAGTTGTCATGATTCCGGATTTCTATATATATTGCATCGATATATATGTATATATATAGATCTACCTGTGAAACGTATTCCTCTTTACTTTTCTTGTTTGAAACACTGTCGACAGTCGACCTTTTCTTGTTTCTCGTCTTAGATAACACGACGTAATCCGGCGGCGTGGCTGGATGGTGGTATGTACGCATAATAGGCTATAGATCATTAATCATAGGATTGTTACGAGAGAAAAGATCTAATTATTGTGGTCGGTAAGATGGAATTAAAATCGTACAGCTTGCAATAATGTTCCAGCAGCGACGCGATCCCGCAGAACACTGAACGCGTTCGAATCGCGTTTATGAAAGAGAATGCCTTCATCTTTTCTTTTTCTAAAGAGGAAATTTGTAAATACTCTTTCCCTTACCTTTCACCTCTTCCTTCCCATCCCGCCACAGACACATGAAGACACACACACACACGCGCGCGCGTGCGCACACGCACAACCATTCTTTGTCCGCTCATCTTACGTACTATTCTAGTACTTTTCTTTTTTTTTTTTAATATAATTATCTTTTCTCTCGATTTTGTACAAACTGTTTTTACATATTTTTATATTATGTAAGTTAGATACTAATAGCTACATAAGGCGACTCCCCATATACAGTAATAATATGTTTCCTTTATCATACTATATAATCATAGAAGAAGAAGAATATAAATATATATATAATTAAACATATATATATATTTTTTATGTGTACATTATATAAGGTATATAAAATATATTTTATATATTTTATATATGTGTTTTGTGTAATTGACTGTTGCATCGGGGACGATATTCGTCGGACGTGTCCACAATGCAATTCTGAATTACATGGAGCTATGTGATGGAGCTTCCCGGATTCCGGAAGACGAGGGTCCAACGCAATTTCTATGACTAATCTCGCGAAACCTATATATGCTCCTAAGGAGAATCACTTTTTTTATTTATATATAAATATATAAAATACGAGTGAGAGAGAGGGAGAGAAAGAAAGAGAGATTGAAAGAATGCGAGAGCGAGAGAGAGGGGGGGGGAGAAAGAGAGAGTGTGTGTGTGAGAGTGAGAGAGTGAAAATTTTTGTAACGAATTAAAATGTATTTCTTCATGCGACTGCCTATGCAACTGTTAAATGCCACGAAAAAAGTCTGCCAAATATCGAGCGACGAAAATATCACAAGAAATGTTAATATTTTTTTAAATAGATATATTGTGAAAGATCTGATACGAACGAGCTCAATCGAATTTCAATGATGTGTTCGTCGGAACACGCGTTCGCAAGTAATCGAAAGATATTTTCAGTCGGTGTTGTGATCGACCAATGGAACTTTGTAATTGGTACGTAAAGTATTGTATACGTAAAGAAATCCAATCGTTCAACTGGCGTGATCGAAAACAATGAATCGATGTGTTCAAAATTTACAAGATGGTAACTGCTCTCTGATGCACCGATATTTTCTGTGTTAAACGAAAAAAAGATGATAGATAAGCTACACGTTCCAATTTATACAGTTATCTATGGATAAGTTAGAAAAGAAAAATACTTCCGATTATTAACGATAAGTCTTGTTATTCCTTGTAACTTGTAAAAAGTACTGAGTTTTATTAGTATTAACGATTCTGTATTGTAAGGATTTGTTCGATTCTATTGTACCCCGTCTCCTCCTGATCCCCGATGTTCCCTCTTCACTTCCGGTACCCCCAATCCTCAATATTTTTATAAATAAGTTATGTCTTTTTAAAACAGATGTAATAATAAAGATAATCTAACATTCACAATAGGTTTGTTGTTCTGTTCTATTCTGTCCTATGCTTCCGCATTCTATTCTTTAATAATGTAAGCATAGATACTTTTATCTAGTATATTACAACAGATTTCACACAACAATCAAACTATATTATAGCAATAAAAAATAAAAAAAGCTGAAAATTTACCGAACATACTTAGCCTGGGATTTTTTTCTTTTATTGCGGTCTCTGTTAGTTCCGAGATTTTGTTAATATTTCGTTTCTCAACTTACAACGTGATTTAAACGGAGTAACTGGATCATAAAGGAATATGTATATTATGTTGAAACATAGATTCCACTGACACCAACGAGTGTTAAGAACATTAAGAATTCTTTTAATTGAATTTAAAACGATCAAATTTCGAAAAAAACGAAGCTTTGAAATTTAAAAATGGTAGTCGTAATTGTATTTTTATCGTAACGATAAATAGAGATACGTACGTATATTAAGTGAACCTAAAACATTGTGTAAAAGGAAATTAAATTTAAAACTATTACAGTGACGAGGAGAGTGTAAACAGACTTCGTTAGCTTTATATAAAATGTGATAATACAACCTATTTTCCAATTGAATGATAAGGTTCAGGTAATAATAATTATATGGTGAATGTGATAAACAAAACAATAGTTTATGTTAGATAATATTAACAATATATATAATATTTTACAAAAATAAGGATTTGAAACAATGTTTACAGGTTTGCGCGTTTCATCAGAAACGGTTAAGATAGTACACAAATGCTAGGGAAATGAAATTGTCAACAAACACTGTTAACCAACTGTAGTAAGAGACGTTTAGACTGGTGTTTACACAGTTTTTCTATAGCTAAACTACATGGCGTCGACGGAAATAAAACAGCAAAGTACTTCGAAACGATCAAGTAACAAAAACTACAACCCAGATATTCTGTTTGTAGAAATGTTCTAGCAAGAAATAAAAATTCCGTGTTCATGACAAACACTTACCAAATGCAGTTGTTAAATATCCAAGACAGGCCCGAATAAAAAAAAGTAATCAAAAGTAATCCTCAAATTTCTCTCTACGATTGTGACCAATAGCAATTTAAAAAAAAAATCTGTTACTCTGTGACACTCACTTTTCTAATATCTCGAAAAGATTAAAATCGTTTCGTCCAGTTATTAAAAAGTTGTCTTATTAGAAGTGTCCGAATATTACCGTGACGGAATGTAGGTAGTTAGACGTTACAGTTGTAGACATTACACGACACTGTAATACTGGTACAACACTATCATCGAATAGGGGGTGGAAACGGAATTACCAGGTAGCATCGTGACGCCGGTATCTTTTGTCTTTTGATTCGTTCACATCGTAACTGAATGAAAAAGGATGCCGTTCGACAGCGTAGCTGGAAAAACGCAGTATACACACACAGTACGTTACGAGGCAGCCTTAGGTACATATCGACCGAGGCCGATCGACATGCGAGAAGGAAATAAAATCGAACACGAGGTTCTGCCTTGATGAAAGTAACCACGACACTGCTGAAAACGAGTGCAACTTAAAACAGAAATTTCAATAAAGTACCCGTTAGAAAATTCTCATAACTTCCTTACACTTTTCTCGCTGGAAAACTCCGACGCAAAGGATACACTAAACGAAGAAAATGAATAAATTAACGAGAAAGTGTTTTTTCAACTAGAATCTTCCTAGAAGCACCCCTTTGCACTTAACCGAGTACTTCTCGTGATATTTTCACCGTCTTCTACATAGCGTACAAGGTATATTATTATAAAAATATTTTCAATTCAGAATAATTGTGTACGCCCTCTTGTATTTTATAACGCAACTCTGAGTATTTCTCGTAATAGGCTCTGCTCTAAAGACAGAGGAAAATATTATTTCAGCAAATGTTTCATTTTATTCCAAATCGTTTGCACACTTCGGGAATAACGCGTTCGACTTCAGTGACTTTTTTTATTATTTCTCTTTCTCTCTTCCGCTACTACTCAATCTTCTTACCATCCTCAGTCGGCATTTCATATATTCTTTTTCACCGATATTTCGTAGACGCGATGTAGTTCCACAAAAAAAATTTTAACCATTCCACAATCAGTTTTCTTTACTGACCGTTCCAGGACCGTTCGAGAATTGGCGTGACAGTCAAGGTCAAATGCCTGCCGGCCCCCTATCGGAATTCTGCAGCGTAATGTGATTTTTGTCCAGGTACACTGCGGTCATGGCCCCACTGGAATATGTTACCCGGATGTCTTGCCATTGCGTAAAGCGTTGGCTAGCAGGGTTGTGGACCCTGACAATTGTACACAAAGTACACTGCCGTTTTGGGAGATCGTCCCATTTTACAGGTACGCTTTCTTCATTATTCATTACATTTTCTGTTTCCAATTTTATGTACTACGCTCTGGAAGGCATTTAACACATTATCTACCAACAATTAGTTCATAATTTTTAATATTTTTTTCAATAGTTTGGGATTATAATGTAAATGAAGATTTTTAAGCTTTCTTTCCGCACGGCGCAATTATTGAAAGACTTATTGAGTAACATGATCCTGGTAGTGATAACCACCTGGCAGCCTTTTATTCGTTCTTTACAGCCTCTAAAGTTTTAATTACAAATTGTCTGGCATGTTTGTGCAATCATAATAATGAGAGGTGTACTTGCTTGGTATTGTTTGCAGATACAGACCAGGAATCTGGAGTCGCATCCCAGATTTCGGTTTTCGTTGCATCCCGGTGCTGACTATAGTGAATCTCTATAGTCAGAAGGTATATTTTCATGAGTTTTTGTCTCAGTCGAGTCATCGCCTTTACCGGCCAAACAAAAATTCTTCTACTGATGGTTCCCTCTGATTTGATAATGTTAAATCGCCAACTATCAACGTTAATAGAAGATCCACCGACGTGCTAACCTGGTGTTCGCATGTGCTGACTATAGCATTGCAGTACAAACATCACATTGCAGGCACAATCGTCAATGCAGGATTGCGCCTGGATTGAAACGTATATACCAGCCGTGGGAAAAACAAATAACACGACAGCCATGGTTCGTACATAGAACATTCATTCTATATCTACGAGATCTCCATTTAATATATAGTTAAAGAAGAGTTAACTGTATTTTCAGGTGATACAATTGGTGAACCTGCTTTACGTGTTATACATACCGTGTTGTTGCCTCATCATATGAGAAACCAGCGGGATTCACAGCCGATCGCAGCTCCTCGACCATCCGGAGCTATCTTCGGCAGCCTCAATTTTACTAGGATTGAGTCTGCTCACCAATGGACTTTTGTACGCCATCAAATCACAATCCTTGCGACGAGCCGTACAGAATTATTGGCGGAAGAAGATGACCCGGTCGGAATTTCGGCAGGTAATAAACTAATTCTGAATATTGTATGTGTTCTGAAAATGTTGCTATCGTACAAATTTAAATAGAAACTGTTCATCTTTCAGGAAATTCATGCTCGGACAACCAGTGCCGTCGAATTCGGAAGCACGTTGAACGTTCCGTTACTTCCAGAGTTCAGCGAGGATATGTTGATCGCTGGCCCCGCTCGCAACGAGTTGCAAAACGCTCGATCTTGGATCACGGTTGACATACCTATGTTTAAATTAGGTTAGTGGTCGAAATTCCAATTAACAGAACTTATGTATAAAATATATACGTTTAATCGTTTTAACATAATCAACTTACTATGTTAATAGGCAAAAGCGGCGGGATGCGCCGCTCAAGCACGAGCGGAGGAATTTCCTACATTCCCAATGAAATTACCTTCATCCGCTGTAGTAAGTATCCAAATATTTTTAATATTCTTCAAATAAAATACTATTTTAAAAACTTATAAAAAGTTGTTCGCATCTTTTAAAATAATTGCGAATATTTACCATTTACTATATAAAATACTATTTTTTCCAGCTCCGGTAGCTGCATGCTAGCGGAAGCCCTGCAGATCCCACCTGAGATACGGAGATACAGAGGAGCAGATGATGAGGTTCCAAATATGATCCTACAAAATTACTAAGTATCTGTTATTTTTAGTCTCTATTTTATTAGTTTGGTTTTTTTATGTTACAGAAGCAGATAATGCGTGGCGGCTACTATATATACTTATAGTAGTTTATCCTTTTGCTCTTTAATTTATCTTGAGGAAATAATAACTAAACTGAGTTTCACTGTAAACACAAGAAACGACATTAAAAGCTATTATTCCACAATCCTCATCAATTAGATTTTGTATTGCACGTGGTTTTTCTCCCTTTTCTCTACTCTTATCAGCTGTGTCAGTCCGCCGTCTTGTTCTACAGATATGCGCAATACATATCTAATTCAAAATGAGTTTTAAAAGGAATACGATAAATTTATATGACTCCTATCGTATTTCTTTTACGTACATATATATATAGGGGGAGGTCACGAGCACGTGTCCAACACACAAAAATAGAGTCATTTTTCTCTCTCTGATTTTTTGCAAATTGTAGCCGACTAGCTTTATGATGTTCCTTTAATATCTATTTTTTTAGGTTTTTGTTGAGGGTTACAATTAGTGGTCCATCTCGAGAATTTCTCAAGAAATTTAAATCTAGGAAAAATCCTTATTAATCTCATTTAGTTAATTTAGTAAATTTTCAGTTAACTCAAATTACATATTACTAATCAATCGCGTAGGTATAAGCAAATTAAAATTTGCAATAATTTGCATTAATTTGAAAATTTATAATAATTGTTGCGAATACACGTCGACGTGAGGTAATGCACACCCAAAAAGACACCCAATCTTCAGCAACTTTTGGATGTTCTGTATACGATAAAGCCAACATCCTGACAAAATGAAAGAAATTTTTCTACGGCCACAGATTTTGTTAAAAAAAAAAGAAGTAGATTGTCTGATTCTACATTAGACGCATTATGCTTCTTAAGAAGTAATTTCAAAACAAAAGCGTAACGTTTCACTTTATAAAAGTTTGGTTTTAAATAAATAAATTTATCGGTTATATTTAGCGTCTATTTTTTCCTTGTTTTTAAAGTTATGTATATATGGAACAGGAATAAAGACTGAGTTAAAGTTTTTTGCCCTTTCGATAAATATTACTAACGATTTTCCAAATATTATAAGTTTCCCAATATTTCTTAATTTTATCAAAAATTCTCGAACATTTTCGAGAAATATAGTCTTATTTCTCATTTCTCGAGAAATGAAAAATGTTTAGAAACCAGGAACACTAGTTACAATGTCTCCCGTATCAGTTTATGTGCATACGGCACTGCGGACCGCCGCGCCGGACTGCGGCAAAGTGGGGATACGGCTGTCAAGCGCGCGAGACAAGAGGAGTCTCATGGCGTCAGCCGAGTCGCATCATATCTGACGCCGTCCGGACACGACAAAATTTCCATGCACCATATCTGTCGGAACCTTCGGAGGGTCACTTGAGAGGCGCTCGAGATGCTCGTAACAAAAGCTAAGAGCCGCGCAAAGCGGGGGTTTCTACCTAACACCAGAACAGTTTACTCCCCTCTACCCCCGGGTATGCCTACGAATTCGCTGAGAGCTGGGTAGTGTCCGATGTCCACGTGCCGCCAGTGGGATTCTGTCGAAATAGTCGAAATTCTGGCACGAAGGCAACAGAATTTTTTTTTACATGGGGTTAGGCCTAGAGTCCGGCGGCAGAACCGTCCGGCGCCGTCAGATATGAACCGACCCTAAGAATTTTGCCACGTGTAAACCCTAGGCAGGCATGTGCGAGCCGCCCGATATTCGGGTTCGGGTCGGGTCGCAAAAAGTCGGGCGGGCTCGATTAGGGCGCGCCATACTTCATTGCATATCGAGCGGCTCGAACGTTTCGGGCTGCCTGCTCGACTTCATCGGACGGATTCGGAATGAATTGGACAAATTCGAGCGATCGAATTATCGCAATACCGGAGATTCAACTCTGCGTTCTTGAAATGCGACTTCCCAAAAATGGGGGCACTGTAAAAATGGCGAAATTAAAATATTTTTTTTTTATTGGGTCGTAAGACCTTACGTACGACGCGACAAGTACGCGACCGAGGTAAGGTATAAAAATCTCTATCGACGACGTACCGACCATAGACGTCATAAATAAAAAATCCTTCCGAATATACCTACCAATTTCAACATTTTTAAGCCAGCTAAATTTTGAACCTTGTACACCGTTCGCGTACTAAGATTTATAACCGTAAATGCTTGCGAACCAAATGTACGTATACTTCCACTTTTCTAATTTTCCACTATTCCCAATACATTTCGAACGCACCTTGCAACCAATGAATTCTAATCATTTTAAACTTGTTCTCCGGGGTTTTGACTTATAATCACTTATAAGTTATAAGACATAATTTAACAATGATAAAATTAATTTGTGAAGCTCAGTTTTATTGTTCCAGCGTTAAATTAGATTATAGTTTGAACTGTTACTTCTTAACATTACAACTTAGATGAACAATATTCTCTTCTGTACTTCGAAAATGGACTCTGTTCGGATGCTGTCGTGACACCCGGCGGCCGGAGACACGGGTAGAGATCGGATGCCCAGCTCTCAGCGGATGCATAGGGATCCCCAGGGTGTAGAGGGGAGTCAACTGTTCTGGTGTTAGGTAGCAAACCCCCGCTGTGTACGGCTCTTAGCGTTTGTTGCGAGCATCTCGACCGCCTCTCAAGTGACCCTCCGAAGGTTCCGACAGATATGGTGCATGGAAATTCTGTCGTGTTCGGATATGATCCGACCCTTAAACGTAACTCGCCAACAGACGACTGCTCAATACTGCAATATTATGATTGCTTAACAATTATAAGTTTTCTCAATTTCTGCATTTTCCACAGAGTCGGTAATTCAGAATCGTAGACAAAAAAGGTAGGATGTTGTAATAAATAAAACGCTGTAATAAATGGTTAAGAAACCGAACGGTAAATACCGATTCTGTTTAGATTTCCGCAAAGTCAATGAGGTTTCCAAGAAGGACGCGTACCCGCTGCCGATTATGTCCAGTATTCTCGATAAATTACGAGCGGCGCGATCAGTTGCTCATCAACCCTCTTAGGAGTCGGACGTGCCCTTACGAACGCTCCGCAGATATACCGAGCAACCCCCACACAAAACGCCGCCGAAAAACCCACGCATACACAGTGTACAGTGTACAGTGTTCGTTCGCCACAAGTACCCGCGTACTTGGACAACGTGAAACGCCAAAATTCCCCATAAAGAGATAGTTCGCTACCTAGGCATACATCTAGATTTTAAATTAAACTACAACTTCCAAGTAGAAAATCATATCAAAAGATTGTTTTATATAACCGTAATTTATAAATCCGTAAAAATTCTCTGTTACAAGCTCTTCCTGACCTACGGATGACCCATCTGATCAACATCGATCTTCGAAAGGAAATACATAAGGGCATTTAAGATATTAAGACCTCAACAAGTACCGGACTTCGCCAAGATGATCAGCAATCATCGCCAACTTTTCGTCGATGTTATTACTCATCATTCGAACCTGTACGCACACGAATACCGCACAGATTACTAACGACATAGGCAAGAGTTCGGAACAAATTTCGATTTGTCAACAACTTTGAAATGCGTACAACGGCGTAGCATATGATACTGACCACCTCCACTAATAGTAATGTCATAGTAACGTATCCTGCAGGGGAGGGGGGGCTCTGAAAGGGCACTTTTATCTGGGATAAAAAAAGCCGAAACTATATCCACGTTCTAATTTCCTGTTAGGGAAAAAACGGGGAAACCGGGCAAAAATTAATTACATAATGAATTAAGCCAAATGGTTCGATTCCGAAAGAAACAAACGGACACATGGGCTTTCGCCTCGAACTTTAGATAAATAGAAATAAGCGAAACAATTTTTTACAATAAGAAAGAAAAAATGATAACGGGTGACGATCTATTTTTGGCAAGGTAAACGGAGGTAACCGAGGCAAAAATTGACTTCTTTACAACACTATGGAAATAGGAAAAGTTCTTGGCACTTAGCGAAACAGCATCGCACATCCTTATATGTATTTTATCATACGTAAATTATAAATATAAAATTTTTCTTAAATAATTTATCATGTTATATGCAAATGTAATTTCTTAATGAAAATATATTAGAAACATCTTTGTTCTGCAAATTCTCCCACCGGTTATAAAGTGTAAAAAAATTTTTTAAAACATGATCGTATTCTACGATTCTTCCTGTTTGAAATTCCGTTTTTTAATTCGCGGAGCATCAAAATTGTAAATATTGGGTACTTGAAACTGTTATAAAAATATATTAGATTGGAGGGAAAGTTCTGCCGTATTTTAACATTTGAATCAATTTATAAAAATACGTGTTTAATATTATTCAATGATATAATTTCCCATAGTGAGCATGAATAGATTACTTCTGTGAATTTCATTGCAAAGTGAAAGAACATCGACCACTTCGACTCGATAATGTCATAGGGTGGATAATAAAAATGCTCTTGTAGATTTTCACTAAATAACCCACCCCTGCCCTAAAGAGCAAATTTGGTCATTCAAAATAGGCAGAATTCTTCATCGAAATCGACAGTTTTTTGCGAATACCTCGGAAAATAAAGACACTACGTATAAAACCAATACGTATAAAACATATATTAGAAACAAATTATGAATACATAAAAATGATTGATCTATAATTTTTGCAAATTTGTATTATGCGTAAAAATTATTATATGATTATTCATATCAATTTTCATCCTGATATAAATTTCTTGCAAAGAAATATATTTTACATGGCGATATACACTAACATTTTATTTCGCACATTAAACTAACTAGAAAACAACTTACACCCGGCACGTGGAGAAACAGCATTCGTTATTAGCGCGACCGTTACAAATAGCTGGTCTGAGGTGACTACGTACCGGATAGGCAAACACGAGGTGTAGGGGATGACGTTTGAACAGCAGACCAGGTTGACAGTTCTCCAAGATGGCGGATGCACAGCAGACGACGGCAGCTACGTCAGCCAAGATGGCGGCTCAGCGCAAAAACTGGCGGCGGAAGTCAGCCAAACGGCAAAAACTGCCGAGTAAACTAAACAAACCGCTAAGTGGCAACGGCAATCGGCATCGGCTGCGTTCGAAACGCCCGGCCCGAGCTATGATTGTCACGAGTACTAAAGTAAAGTAGAGAATCTCTACTTTATTTCTATGTAAAAATCATCGCGTGGGGCGACGTGGGGCATATACTAATTCATTAACGAAGAATAGTAACATGGGCGTTTTTGTGGAAAAATAAGTACCGTCTTTGACACTTAATTTACAAAAATAGAGGAATGTTATCGATAATTTGGAATTACTAAAGTGAAAATACATGTTTTGAGATGTTATATCCATCATATATAGGAAATTTAAACACTCCTTAGTACATTTTAACATATTTCGAGCGCGTATGGAAATGTGCCCATTCATTTATAGGTTAGGTGTTCGTTTTTTAGGTGAAGTTTACACGCTCTGTAAACATACAACAAAAGAATTTTAAGTTTTAATATTCAAGGGTTTTAATACATGGTTATTTTAGATTATATTAGCACAGTTAGTTTTTGCTGATTTGAAAGTTACTTTTGTCCAGCTAAAAAGGCAATTTGTCACACTGTGCGGCCGTTGGACTAATCCGACGAAACGAAAGAAAAGGCCTGTGCCTGAAATGTGTTTATGACACCCCCCTGACCCTTAATTGTCGGAGTACTGCGAGAGACCCATTGTGAAGGATAATAATCATGCTTCAACTGTACAGTAAACGCACGGCGTCTTTCGTGGGCAAAACGGTAAATCTGGCGACCAAACGTTTTATTGCTGTCCGCATGCCGATAGCAATGAGAAAAGTCTCCGTCCACCCTTAAAAGTTTTCTTGCCGAGGAAACTCCACCCCCTCAATGTCGTCGTGGGGAAGGGGTCGTCGAACATGTATATAACGGGCTGCAGGGCAAGATTTCAGCACCATTCATTTGGCCCATCAGCTTGAATTCTGATCGTAGTGTCGCGTTATTTGCGAGAAGATGGACGACGATTCTTACGAAACATTGGTTATAATTATCGTAGCTGTAACTCTGCAAGCAATTGCACGGTACAAGCTGGATCTCTTGAACTTGGAACAACAGGAACACCAGCGGCGACAGGTAGTTCCCCGCAAAAAGAGGCGCCGTTACGGCGTCCACCCAATGTGGCGCAATCGCAGTTCGGAAGGAGAGTTTGTTTTGATCACCCGAATGCTGACCGATACTGAGGACAAATTTTATGACTATTTTCGCTTGAGTCGAAATTGTTTCGAGACGTTGCTGGAAAAAATACAACACCAGCTGGTCCGAAAGGATACACGCATGAAAAAGCCAATCTCACCGAGGGAACGATTGGCTGTTTGTTTACGGTAAGTGGGTTTACAATTCATTGCATTTTATGAACACTTTTTTATTGTGTTTGCTAATACGATATTTATACAGGCAATAAACAGACAAACTTTTATCACTGTTTCAGATTCCTGACAACGGGAGATACGTATAAAACGATAAGCTCCAGTTTCCGAATGGGACACTCCACCGTACATGCAATTGTCACCGAGACATGTCGGGTTATTGCAACGACACTGCTGCCGGAAACGATTTTCACGCCTAGCATGGAGAGGTGGGAGGCCATCCGGCAGCAGTTTTGGGAACAATGCAAATTCCCTAATTGTTTGGGGGCCATCGACGGAAAGCGCGTCGACATTAAGGCCCAAGCTAACTCGGGGTCATTGTACCTCAATTACAAAAAACCGTTTTCAATAGTGCTCATGGCAGTGGCTGATGCCAACTCGAATTTCATTGCCATCGAGGTTGGCGGATTTGGGCATAATAGTAATGGTGAGATCTTTGCTGAATCAAAACTTGGGCAAGGGATGAGCAACGGGACTTACCCGATGTTGACGGACAGTAATCTGCCGGGCACATTGATCAGCGCACCATGTGTTATAGTGGGTGACGAGACGTTCCCACTCAAGAGGAACCTTCTGACGCCGTACCCGAGCAGCCAAGCTAAAGGAAATCCAGAGATGACGCACTTTAATACAAGGTTGTCCATTGCCCGGCGGGTCGTCCAAAATGCCTTCGGCATGTTAACGCAGAAATTTGGAATCTATAACCGGCGCATACACACCACACCAGAAAACTTGAATTATATTATAACGGCAACATGCACGTTGCACAACTATATCCGCGGGTACGAGGCATCAAACGAAGCGTCAGGCCGGACGAGACAAGGAGAAGACTTCAACATGGAGCATGATGGCAATTGGCATAGCTTGAGCCACCACGGCAGCAATTCAACAAGCGGGGCCTTCGGCGTGCGGAAGACGTTTAAAGATTTCTTATTTACATCGAGGAACGCGGACTAAGTGTATAATGTTTGTAGTTTTAAGATATATATATATACTCTTATTATAAGGCCTATATATATACTCTTATATAACTTTATTATATTATATATATATATACTCCAACCTACTCTTGTTTAATCTATCCTAGTCTAACTTAATCTAACTTAGTCTAATGGTTAGAGGAAGAAGGATTTAAAACATAAAAATTTTTTTAAATAACACAATTTATTTGTGCAGAATATAATCCAAGTAAATCTAAGTTAATCTCATCTAGTTAATCTTCATCTAACAATCTATCTCACTCTAACTTAACCTATCTTAGTCTAATTTAATGTAACTCAATCTGTCTTTCTCAATCTAACTCGTTCTAAACTCGTTCTCCTGTTCACGAATATATACCATTATAGAGGCAGATACTCAATAGTTTTCGATATGTTGACGATTACAGTTTTATTATTCCCTGCGTTATGCCACACGGATCAGACAGGATGCAAGCAACGTTCGAAAGGACACTAACATATAAGGGAGAAAAGACCGCACTTGTTCAAAAAAAGGTAGATGAACTTATGTCGCATCACACAAACGTAATAGTAACTTATTTATAGACTTCTTAAAATTTAGTATGTATATTTAATATATAGATAATAATATATAAAAATGGTAAATAGTCCTGTTGTCAATAAATAAATACATGTTATTTATAGTTTAAAATGCAATTTTATCCGTGAAATTGAATCGATTGAAATTAATAATACGAATATACAATGATGAACATAATAAATTGAGTATCTGCCCGTATACCGATATATATTCGTGAGCAGGAGAAAGAGATCTATCAGTGTGCAAAGTTTGAGCAGAATCGGTGACCCGAAGGTCGTGCCCCCCCCCCCCCTTTTTAGTCTACTTAATGATTAACGGAAGGAAAAGGAGCCAAAAATTACAAACTGTTCTTAAATAGCTTAATTTATTTGTGATAAATATAATCTAATGCTTTTAATTATGATTAAAGGAAGGAAAAGGAGCCAAAAAATAAAAACATTTTTTAAATAACAATTCATTTATGAAAAATATAATCTGTCTTAGTCTAATTTAATCTCACTTGATCTATCTTAATCTAACTTAATCTATGTAATTACGCATTTGCTTCGCCTTCCTCCTCGTACTCCTTCCGTTCATACTCTGCGACTATTTCCGCAAGTCGCAGCTTGATGAGGGACTGATGCTTCTTTTTCAATTGGGCCACTGAAGTCGCCATCGCCAAGAAGTATTTCTCGAGGGCTGTATGGTTTGATGACAGTGCCTCGCCGCTGCTGCCCGTCTTCCTCTCCAAGATGCCTCGCAATAATCTATCGCAGTCTGCCACCGTCTTCTCCAAAAACAATCTGGAGCTCTCATTTGCGCTTGGCGCACTGTTTTCGACCGGCAGTGGCTGCATGTCCCGTTCCTCGGATGGATTGTGCTTTATGAGCGTATCGTCCGTTTCGTCTAATTCCGAACGATGTTCGCTGCTATCCTCTTCTAGGCGATTTTTGAAGCTGAAAAATAGAATTTAAAATGTAAAATACAATTTGAAATATTTGTTAAATATTTCCCACCTCTGAGAATCCTCAGTGTTGGACAATGAGTCCTTTGGGAAGAAATACGGAACCAGGAATTGCATGGCATCCCAGTGCCTATACTTGCGATAGAAGCCGCCCGCCTGCCCACGTGGCCTCTGGTCTTCTTTTGTACGGTACTTCCGGAACAAATCCCGGATGTTCTGCCACCGTTTCTTACACTGATGCACTACAACAGAAATATTTTGTAGTTAACCTTTTGTCAGTGTGCCTCAAGGGGCTCGTACGCACACCATGTATACAGTCAAACCTGTTTTTGTAGATAGGAACCGCATAAGGGTCGGATCATATCTAACGCCGTCCGGACACGACAGAATTTCCATGCACCATATCTGTCGGAACCTCGAAGGACCCACCGGAGGGTCACTTGAGAGGCGCTCGAGTTGCTCGCAACAAAAGCTAAGAGCCGCGCACAGCGGGGGTTTCTACCTAACACCAGAACAGTTTACTCCCCTCTACCCCCGGGTATGCCTACGAATCCGCTGAGAGCTGGGTAGTGTCCGATTTCGGCCGGCTTATCCCATCGCCGGCCAGCGTATCCCATCATCGGACATCCGATGTCCGATGCCACGGCGGCGCCGACGCCACGGGCCGCACAGAATCCATTTTCGAAGCAGGGAAAAGAATATTGTTCATCTGAGTTGTAATGTTAATAAGTAATGGTTGAAACCATAAGGAACAATAAAATTCAGTTTCACAATTAAATTTTAGCATTGTTAAATTATGTGTTTAGCTCTGTCTTCCCTCATTTAAATTCTGTGAATTCTAAAGCTTATTTCGTTATATTGTGTTAAATCTCCACGCTTTGTATAATATTTCTGTTATCTACAATTGTACCTTGATGACCAGAATAATGAAATTCCAATGTCACAATTGCTTTCGTGATTACGGATGAGCACGTATACAGTTTAATAAAACAGGATTTCGTAAAGACAAATTATTTTATCCCACTTCCATCTTAAATAACTGTGGTGCCTTTCCAGGATGGACGGAGAATTGTTCATCTGAGTTGTAATGTTAAGAAGTAATAGTTCAAACTATAAGGAACAATAAAACTCAGAACAAAAATACTCTATATCTTATAAATGATCATGGAGAGGTGATGCTGTTTCACGAAGAGGCAGGAACGATTCCTATCTCCATAATGTTGTAGAGGAGAGATTCCGATAGTTTACCTAAGGAGCTGTAGAGCCCCGAAAAACCTTTTTTTTTGTGCCACGCACAACAGGGAACTGTCAACGCGCTCTCGAAAGGGTATCTGGTAATGATCAGCGCTCGCCGGGCAACGCCGGACGGTGGGATTCTGTCGAAATAATCGAAATTCTGGCACGAAGGCAACAGAATTTTTTTTTATATAGGGTTAGGCCTAGAGTCCGGCGGGAAAACCGTCCGGCGCCGTCAGATATGAACCGACCCTAAAAGAGACCGCACAAAAAAATATTCCGAAACTTCATAATTAGCTGTAACAAATAATTTCTCATAAAGTATATCAAAGATTCACGAAATAGCGAGAAAGTGCTTTCCAAACAAAATATATAATTAAATTGTACATGGAAACATTTTTAAAAAATGTCATGGAAAATTTTTTTCACTTCCTCACTTTAAGCACGGAGAAATTTTTAAAATGCACATAATTCAATATGTAACCGTTGGCATTCATAGACCGCATAAAAAAATAGCATAGGAAAGGATTGCACAAAAACTGGTTTGACTGTAAACTAAGTTGTTATTAAAATACAGTCATTACTAACCTGGTTGATTCAGCTCCTCGCCTATCTCCTTCCATGCTATAGATTTGTACTTTGAATCCGCGTACTTGGGGTCGCGGAAGTTATACAAAAACTGCCGTCTCTTTACGCATTCGATAAGGTGTTCGTCTTGCATGCCTCTTGAAACACGATGTCCAAATGCTACCAGGTCGGAACTAAAACTGATTTTTCCGACGAATTTCTCGTCACAGGTAACCTCGTAACTAACCTTTGCGTGGGGGTAGGAAATATGGTATGAAATTCTATTGGGCGAAGGAATAGTAGACCTACCTGCATCGGGGTGCTCAGCGAGTCTTCAGCGGGACATCGTGAAATTTTTGCACACAGTCAATCATATACAGTGACTCACGAAAGTATTTGAATACTTACCATACTTTGTTTACTATAATAAGTATTTTATGCAATACTTACAACAATATTATTAACCCTTAGCACTCGAATGGCGACTGTAAGGCGCCATTAAAATTGCTGTATCATTATTCAAAATATTTTTTACACGATTCAAATTTGTTTGTATTTAATAAATTACTAAACATTTGAGTATTGTACGAGTAAATTGCACCATTTTCGTATGTGTAACATGAAAAGAAATATATAAAAAGGAGATATTATAAGTCGGAAGAAATGTTTCGTTTTGGAGTTAAAATAGCTTCGAGTGCAAAGGGTTAACGTTGTAAATAGGTATGACTCAGTCAAGTGTATGTTTGTGAGAAATAATTTATAACTATTGTATACATATTTCGATTCATCTGAAACTTGACCAGTACAATCTAGAGAGTCATACCTATTTACAAGGTTAATAATATTTCTGTAAGTATTGTATAATATACTTATTATAATAAATAAAGTATTTCATGGTAAGTGTTCAAATACTTTCGTGAATCACTGTAAATTGTTGAAAACGCGTCATCGTAACGAAATATTTCATCGCTCTTTGCGTTTGTTTGTGGAACTAAATTGAGAACTAATACGAGTATTAGTACCGTACGAGTATTACTAGAACTACCGAAATAATCCTATTATTCGAGGTCATTTATTTAGTTATTCATTACAGCGAGGGGCAAAACTGATTGCACACTATTTGAAACAGCATAACTTTTTTAAAATTGGACCAAACCACTTGAGCGTTTCTGAGAAGTTGGAAAGATTAGTTTATCAGACGAGGTGTAAACAATTTTTGGACAAAATTATGAATTGTTCGGAATCGCGAAAGAAATATTCGTAGCGACCATCGGCACGTACAATGAAACAGTTGCCATACAAATGGTCGGGTCCGTTCATACGACAGTTAGAATGTTTCAGACATTGTATGTCTCGTCCTTTAAAATCTTTCGCTCCCGGCCTTAATAGCAAATGATGGCATGGTTGTCTGCACGGTCACACCTATCAGTCCCTTAAAGGTACACCTCAAGCGCAAAGAATAGTAGGGGTAATCAGGCCCAAGGAAGTTACCTGAATGAACAGCGATTGTCATCGACGCTGTCCAATTTGCCTTTTTTATTTGCTCTTATAATTCCTAGCAACTGTTGTTTCTTCCAAATTTTTTTTGTCATTTGTCGATACGCCTATATTTCGACTGTAGCTGAAAGCACGTGTGAAACGAGGCCTGCTCCTTTCACTCTGATCCAATCGGCCGCGCATTCGTACCTACAGTGAGTGTAAAAAGTATTCGTACACCTCTTATAGCTCTAGAAAATCATATATTTCTTTATGTAGTTGTACATTCTTTTATAAAACAAAAACACAATTACGATTATTATGTTTCAACTACAAAATGTGACATGAATAAACTAACGAAAAGTTAACGTCAACGAGATATATTAAAAACAGTTTGAAGTCTCTCAAAATTAGCACGCAAGAAGTATTCGTACACGTAAAAAATTTAGCAATAAACGTGTTATAATTTGCGAAAATAAATTAAATTAATATTTCGTTGGATAGCCTTTCGACTGTATAATTGCGTCCAGTCTTTGTGGCATTGATTCCATTAAATTGGATGTGATTTCGTGTGTAATATTGCACCATTCCTCTTGAAAAGTATGTAGAAGGTTTAAGTAATAGAAAAGTTGTCTTGAATCTTTCAGAACGAGCCTCTCTGAATGATACTCTCTCAACTGAATGAAAACTTTTTCAGAATGCCGTGACAGACAATGTTATACAATGTATACTCTATAATCTAAACTGTTCGTTAAAAGTGTTTAGAATCAGTTTCACATTTGACAAACCTTCGACCATAGATATCTATAAATGTACCTGTAGTATTAAAAAACTTTTATTCTTTGATAACTTTCTTCAACAAAATAGTAAAAAAAAAAAAGAATTCTCTTTATTGCAACTATAATATTTGTTAAATTGTACTAATTTCTTCATTTCCAGGTTCCATGGATATTTGAGAAATGATGTTCATTGATTAGATACGGATACGAGAAAGTTCATTTTTAAATTAAGTGTCACTTAATTTTCCGATCCGGGCAACTGTGCGGCGGTATGTCATGGGTATTCAGGTAGCCGGGTAAATAAGATAATATCTGTACACGCGGGATGTATGGAGTAGTAGCGGGAATTTTTCAGAAATATCTCGAAAATTATTCATTTGCGTAAGAAATGGGGGAGGGGGTCCAAAAGTTTAATCGAACAACATTTTTATATAAAACCTAAAAATTTACATACCTTCGTCGCGTAGAACAGCCTCCGCTTTCGTCACCTCCATCAGATTAATATCACCTCTATATGGAGATGATAGTTTTTGACTCACTTTAACTTTAACTTTAACCGCCGACGGCTTAGGCAAGACTGCCTCGCAAGTTTCGACAGCCGGATAAACTGACTAATCCAGTGAAGGGATTTTCGTCGGGGTTTTTGCCCATGCGCGTCCGGCGCAGTAATGTATCTATAAAATCTATATTGTGGCGAAAGTAGTGGGATACACTTATTACTAGGAAAAAAGAAAACAAGCATGTTACGTATTTTTGGTAAATTATTATTATCATTTAATTGGCATACACATGTTATACATTCATTTTCCAAAATCAAATCATAAATTTTGCGAAATTATACGGGGTGACTAAAGTACCCCATTTTAGCCAAATTTGTATTTTACTGATGCCACAAACGTTGCACCTGTGTGAACAAATCAGATCAATTTCCCATCATTAGACCAGCAAGGAAGCGAATCTTCCTCCAATATCTCTTTCTTTTTCCTTTCATGAATAAATATTTTTTCCACCTCCGCACTATAGGATTTTTACTAGATGACCTTAAAAGAATATGTAAACTATTTTCAAATAATTTTACACGAAAACATTCTGGCTTGCTGGCTCCATTACAGCTTCGTTTAACACTCTTTTACAACTCAATACCATCCATAGTACCATCCATATTTAAAGAAGAACAGTTTTTTGCGACGATCATTGAAAAAACAAAAATGTTTCCACATTTCAATCCTTTACTACGTTGGTGATGTAGCGCTTCAAACAATGTTTCGTGTCACATTATCATTAATCTGAAACTGCTTTGTACGCCATTACATACGCCACATAATTTTTTAGTTTTGTCACAGTACAGTGAAATATCGTTGTATATGTGAGTGGCCGTATCTCGAGAGCCGTCGCGGCCACACATTGTCGGCTATATCGGTGTGAGACAAGAAGACTTCTACTAAACTAATTACAAAACTTCTTTATTTTTCGTTAGTTTTTTATGAAATTTTTACCAACGTATTAGTGGCATTTTGCTAAGGAAAACCGTACAAAGTTTATTGCTAATAAAATATATAAAATATAAAGAAACAATACTACAAGGTATAAAAAATAGCAAACAATACAATTATAATTAAAACTTAAAATGACTTAGACACTTTCCAAAACTTGTTTATTTAGATCCGCAATAAAAATTTAAAATATGTGTCTTTACGTCTATGTTAGTGATACACGAACTGAAAATTTCATCGAAATCAGTTGACTCTGTATCTTTGTATCTGTGCGTTTACTGCCTCCAAATAGCATTATATGGATATGAGCCATCGAAAGTTAATTTACTTATTTAAGACTTTTACCTCGTTACTACCTCAGCTGTAACGATTGCATTAGCAGTGGTAATTGATTTTCTGTTATTTACTAAGGATCACAATAAGAATAATTGAAATTTGTCATCAGTTGTAGGTTGTATGTATTTATTCTTTGTTTTATTCTATAATTATTACAGAATATTTTTTGTTGAATAATCAGTATTTTGTATCGAAATAATTTCCAAATTAATTTTAAATTCTGATATTTTTTGTAATTTTACTTTCATATTTCCTACATCTATAAACTATCGATTATAAAACAATGATTACATTGGTGAACAATAAGGAACAATTACAGAATGCATTATGTCAGCATTCTACGTTTATTTATTGCCTATGCCATTGACGTTTCCCCGTAGTATTTAGGTAGCGAGCGCGACATGTCTAGCGATGTTGGTATTTGAGATCAGTGGTAGTTCCACCACAGATGACATATAGGAATAGACTAATCACCATATGGGGTTTCGTGTCTCCCATGTACACAACTGGTTTTCCTACGCCCTCTACGGCGACGAACGATAAATGCTGGAACTAGATCCACAAGACTAATCACATCTGGTCAAATACAAATGATTGATGAATTATGTATGTCATGTTATGACTATATGTTCAAATTATATTTCTTTATTTACTGTCATGTTATATATCTACAATTATCTTTATCAATACAATATTAAAAAATACAGATGCCACGTTTTAAAATTATAGAAATACAATTTTCATACATTTATTTTATACATTTCTCCATACGTATAATTATTATTCGCCGTAATGAATGGTAATAATTTAAAAATATTCTTAAAATTTCGACTATATAAAAATCTTTTTTAAATATCGAGTTTAATGGCATATACTGAAATATGTTCTATATTTTTTACCCAATTATAGCGTTTGTGGCTATATTCAAATAATTATATGTGAAAGGTGGATTATACTTTTGTATATATTTAATTATTTATTCAACAACAAACACGTGAAAACGATGTATAAACTTTACAATAACAAAAACGTAGC